>CM064432.1:6600000-6820871 GCA_032690845.1 Eleusine coracana subsp. coracana | reverse complement strand
CAGTGCTCTTATTTGTGACTTTATTCATCTTTTTATTGTCTTGGTTCTTTAATCCTTCACATTAAACAATTGAGCCAGGGGGCTATTTGTGTATCTATAACGTGTTCTCCCACTTTTTTGTGAATCTAGCAGTACACATGTCGGTCGGTGACCTTTCAGTAGTATATCACCCTGACACCATATGACCCATGTCATCTGTTCTAGTTTCATCTTTTTTGGCTTCAGCCTCGACCGATACATTGCATTTTATTTACGATTTGGTCTTATTTTTTGGTCTTACGCCGACTAGCAACTAAGGTATAAAACTCTTTGCTACACGACAGATTGCCACTACACTAAACCCAGAGCCAAAGTTGCGAGAGGTCATGTTGATTGGTTCTGATTGCTATGCAAGAGTAAATTATGACTGATATTGTTACAGCAGACCGAGCTTCGAGCTCTTATATTTTGTCCTAAGTATCATACGGTGGATCGGTCTAGTTGCTAACGCGCGAATACGCTGCTATGTGCCGGTCGGTCTACTTAAAGGAGAAAAATGGATGCACACTTGACTTTTCAGTCGACTAATTTGTTTGGCTTATAAAAATAAGTTTCAAACAAGCAATGTTAATTATAACTAATCATTTTTATTTCCTTTATTGTCAGGAACATTTATAATGGATAGGTGGATACACCACTTGACATAGACTGATTTCATCACTTTTGTCGGTCAACCGTGCCAGTTTGACTGCCTCCATCAGTCGGCTTACAGCTCCGACCTCTCTTATTGGTCGACCATGCCAGCTCGATCGCTTTTATCGGTCAGCTTATAGCTTCTACTGCTTTCGTCGGTCGGCAACACCAGCTCCGACTGCCGCCATCGGTCTGCCATATCATATCTGACCGCCATCGTCGGTCGACCACATGTCAGATTGTCGGCTCCACTCGGTCATCACGACTTTGAGCGATTCTTACGTCATCAGCGGTCGGCGGCTACGACAACCTTGACTACCTTCTTCACCCAACCTTATCATCATGAGTTAAGTACCGCTGCCACTCGGACATGATATTCTGAGTTGAGCGCGACCGACACTCAAAACGGCGATTATCTCGAGGGCTTTGAAGAGAAGCACTTTATATCAAATTTAAGGTTGATGCCATTAATATATAAATATATGATTAATGATCATATGACAGTGGCTTGATAGTCACTCTAACAAATGTGCTTCTTTGAGAAGTGCATACCATAATCATTCAAAGCATGATTTGATGATCATGTCGCTATGACTTGATGGTCATATACGCAAAATATCGAGCATCCTCGACTGATTGAAGTCAGTCTATAATAGTGAAATAAAGCTCAAAGATATGAGTGATTACAATTCTTAAGGAAAGGTTACTTAATCATGATTGAAGTCATGGTAACTTAGTACTTGGCTATGATTGATGTCATGAAGCCTCGTTCATTCGGTTGTGATTGAAGTCACCCGTTCAGAACATAATCATTCGGATGTGATTGAAGTCACTCGTTGATTAATAAATCACTCATAGGCCACTCGGCCAAAGACTATGTCATTTGGCTATGATTGATGTCATAAGCCTACATTCACTCGGTTGTGATTGATATCACCCGATATATTATATAGCACTCGGCAATGATTGAAGTCAATGGTTTGAGTCATCAACCACTCAGGTGTGATTGAAGTCACTCTACTAAGTTATTTATCACTCGGATTTGATGATTTGAGTGATTTTTCCTCAAAGAGAGCCAACACGACTATCTTGTTTTGGACTCTTGCATTATTTGCAGTTTCCAAATGATACAAGAGTCAGGGACTATACCTAATTAGGTGCAACTATTCGTGCACCAATTGATTTCTTGAAGACATTTTTGGATCTTTGAGATTCTCACAAGCTCGCTGATACAAAGCTGAAGCATTCTACATGGCATAAATCAGTCAGGAAGGTACTGAAGACTATCATCAAGCTTGCAAGACTCTCGGGGCTTCTGTCGATGACCTGTACCCGGGGTACCTCATATAGAAGGAAAGTGGAGATAGACTCCTACTAGGATAAGAGCAGTAGACCGATTAGGACTCCGCCATGTAACCTGTCCCCCTGGATATATAAGGAGGGGCAGGGGTCCTCTCAAGGGACAACTTACGACAAGTCAAGACAAGCTCAATTAGATAGATCCCACACGGGATATAGATTAGACACAACTAGACATCATCGTCTAGGTCTACCCTTCTCGTCTAGATCTTTAGATTGGACATATCAATACAATACCACAGAACACATGACGTAGGGTTATTATCCTTCGGGAGGCCCGAACCTGTATAATTCGGCGTCTTGTGTTACCATCGTCTCTCGATCCCCGCGCATACCCCTGTCCTACATATAATCCACATAGATGAACTACCCTATGTCTATTGCCGAGATTAAGTCTCGACACCTTCAAACCAACCAACCTATTCTAGCAGGGGGCCCATGGTGGTTCATTCAATTGTGGCTCACAGTCTACTATTCTCGAGCTATGAACCTAGCACCCTTCATAGAGAACTCATTCCCATCAGAAAATGCTCCAGAAGGTGAAGAGATCCCGACTCGTCGCTGCACGTCACTGGAGAAGCAGCCATGGGTGATATCTATGAAATAGATGACCATGGAAAACTTCAATTCCTCCTTCGTCATCGTTTATAATGGACTTCAGTCAGATAAGTGGATATGTTCCTGTATCATGAACTAGAATTCGAAAATCCTTGTATCTTCTATAGATAATCCCCTGTAGGATGAAGAATCGACTCTCATCTTTGAAGCCTGCATCAAGCCTGGCATTCTGCCTATCGACTTTCATGGAGGCCAAACTCAGGGATCGTTCATACGAATTTTATAACCCTGCCGCATTTCCTTGTCAACTCGGATTCCCCGGCTACCGCTAGCTCTTTTTTCTTCGGACGTCTCCGGGCCTGTCAAGAACTTAAGAGTGTGCTGGAATACAAGAAAATCTATGACATGGCTCAAGAGATCCCGATGGGTGATCCAGTTGATATTCAGCTGAATCCATTCAGCACGACTTTATTCAAGAACTGGTGGAATGAATGCAAAATCATTTTTTTTGCCGTTCATTGTCTAGTCACCTCATCAACTTCGAAGACTAGGTAAGCCTGTTTAAAACTGCATTCATCCCATTTTATTGATTACCATAACTAACCTTTGTTGCACGCAAGAGCTAGCCACCATCCTCAGTAATGAGCCGTAGCGGGAAACCAATCACGTATCTGCGAACAACCAAGAACCCGATCATTGGGTGGGACGACCCGATGCCTGTGCAAATCCTTAGTGGCCATGGTTCAAAAAACCTCGCAGAGCGGTAGCCAAAAGAAGACGTGCCCCTTCATCGACTCTGGCTGCTGAGCAATAGAAACGAGTCAAACTAGCAGCAGATACATCACCTTCAATCCCTCAGGTAACTTTCTCAATAATTCTCAACATGTTCTTATCATGATTGTTATCCTTATTTGTTTCTTCATATATTAGTTCACTTCATCAACTTTGGCTGTTCTCCCGGAGGTGGCCCAAGAAGTCGTCTTCGAGCTCGCCCATTCTGCACAGTATCACGATTGCTGTCATGTTACCTTCTGTGCCCTTTTACTTTATATTTTTCTTTTTTCCAGACCCCATCATCGACCCCAGCAATCCCATCGACTCAAGTGGCCTCAACTCGTGAAGAGGAATCAACACTTCCAGAACCGACAGAGCATCCTTCATCCATCATTAAGGTACAAACCTTCATTTATAATTAAATTATGCAACAAACTTCTGATCTTCAAACCCCTTTCAGGAGTCTGCCCATAATTCTCATAGTCAATCTAGTAGTGCAACACTGTCAAACATTCCCTCGGCACATGCATTACCTACCGACCTGACCATATCAATACAGCGTGCACCGAAGAAAACTCAGCTGTTCCAACCGTGGTCCCATCCTCATCAGTGCTGGACATCGTTCCATGGATTGATCCATAGGTATCCATATACTACCCCTTAGCTTGACTACTTCCATTTCATCCCCTAACCTTTTGATATCCAGGAATTTTGATCTTCGTCCGTCGGTGTATACGTCCATGAACCTTTGAGCATCCCGACACCTCCATTGACTCCTATTCATGACACCTCAACACCTTCCTCAGCTCTAGAAACTATGTATGATCAATTACCTTTATGCCGCATTATTTATTTATCATCTGTTTCCTCTAATTATACTTGTTTCAGATGTAAATTTCTCGGCATACGTCTTCAATAATCCTTCCTCCAGAGATCAAGGCTACGCTTCTGCAAATCCGTGCGCGCCTTGACAAAATTCCAATCAAGCAACTTGTGCTGGATGCAACCCAAATTATGCAGCGATACCTAGAAATCAAAGATATGTTGTCGTCTGGACTTGCTTCAGTACTTCACCCGATGGCCTTCATCGAGTCCACCAATTCCGGGTACTTGAAGCCAAGCTCGTATTGAACGCCGTCTGGAGCAAAGAAATTTAACAGAAGCGGCCGATAAAAGGGCAGCCGAAGAGCAAAGCAAGTATCTCTCTGGTTTCCAAATCGGTTGATCTTGAAATCAAGCTGGAATCTGAAGAAGAATGCGAAGAACTCCAAGCTGCGCTGGAAGCCAAGAACAAGGAAATAGCCGATGTGGAAACAGCTCTTGCTAAAGTTGCTGAAGAGATCATAGCGCAAGAAGTTGTTACCACATCAGCTCATGCACAGTCCATCAGCTTATGGGACACAGCTTCTAGCATTCCGGATCTATACAGGACATGAACAACACGTTTTGTTTTGTAATATTTTTTGAACTAAGGACGATATCTTCAATATCGGCCACCTTAAGTTGATGATAACTTATTCCATAAAGCACTCCTTATCTTTCTATATATATTTTTTCATGATAAAAATCGGCCTTGCCTTGTCACCATCCCCTATATCGACTTCTTTAAGTTCATCGGCTGACACGAATCCTTTTCCCAGCTTTCCATCTTCCACGAATTCCATTGTGGTGCCTGTCAGAGAAATAATTTAGAATTCGATTGGTCCACTACCTCAACACTTTGCGCAGTAATCTTGATAATCACCATCCCATATCTTACCAGACAAACACTCCATATCATCAGCATGCCATGGAACTAAATCGGTCGATGCAACATTGACGGTTTCATCGGCCGGGATCACTTCTACTTGATCGCCAATCCATTGGGTCGACGATTGGTGCATCATCGATGGGACACAACAATTAGCTGTATCCAGTCGTGACCCAATAGCAGACTGTAAGATCCCTTTCCATCAATAACAACGAAGGTAACTGGCAAGGTTTTACTACCGATTGTAAGATCTACGTTCAGAACTCCTTTAGCTGTTGCGGTGTGACCACCATAATCTTTGAGGATCATATTTGTGTCAATTAAATCTTCTTTAGTCTTTTCCAACTTCCTGACAGTAGTGATCGGCATGATATTTACTGCAGCACCTCCATCGATCATCTTCCTCATTGGCATCCCATTAACAAAAACCCCTCAGGTATAAAGCCTTCACGTGCCTATGCTTAGACTCATCTGGCTTATCAAACACTACTTGCTGGGAATCAAATATAAGTTGTGGTTCATTCTCTTCATTAGCAAACAATTCTTCTTCTACAGCCATGAACTCTTGCGGCAGCATCATCACCATATTCACAGAAGTACTGGTGTCTGCTCTTGTGATTTCACCTTTGGCCTCCAGACTTTCTTAGGCGGGCTGATCATCTTCTTCTCTTCATAATATTTGCCAGCCCTTATTTGCCCGCAACGCATTCTCTGAATTCTACGCTTCTGACTCTTGGAGAATATAACAGATGGACACACCTGATCATTCTAAGGGGCTCATCAACTTTCATATCAAATTTGGCCTCGTCACCTGTCTTCTTGATTCCGAGTCAATCAAATGCAGAAACCCTCTGATATCGATCGGCTGATCCTATCATCGACTCTTTGGAGCCGTTCATATGACGCTGGTGCCAATGATTTACTGTAGCTTTGATATACATCTATTCTGCATACTTACTACATCCACGCAACTATCAATTGATGGCAGTTTCATATTGTGATCCCAGCAATACTGAAAGAATGGACAATCCTAATGTGGATCAACCTGTGACTCCTTCACTTCCCTGTCTCTCTTTTTTTGGTACCTTTTAAAAAGCCTCCACATTGCTGATACCAGCCATGTGACATTTGCATGAAAAGGATGGCCGTCAATCTTCATGGTGCCCTTGGTGAACTTGATCTTCCCTTGTTCAATTGCCATCTGAATTGTCTCCTGAACACTTGCAATCATTAGTACTATGAGAAGGAGAATTATGCCACTTGCAATACCTCATCTTCTTCAATTCTTCAGCAGGGGGAATCACATGATTAGATGACAACTGAATATGTTTCTCTTGTAACAACATGTCGAATATCTTGTCAGCGTGGTGATATCAAAATCATACTTTTTCTCAGGTTCATTATGTTTCACCCACGGGCACGACAACACATTCTTGTTCTTGGTCCATTCTGCCATATCGAGTTCGACAACTTCTTCATCTGATTCAGAATCATAATCATTAAAATTGATTTGGATCGGCCTTGCTCGTGCCCCTCGAGTTAGGTTCTCCTGGATTGATACCTTCTGCACCAACTAGGATAGGCTCTCGAATTCGGTTGAAGGAAACTTCTCTCTCAATGGCGCAACTAAACCGTTGAATGCTATCTCCGCCATTTGGTTATCGGTCAGTTGCAGGCTGAAACATTTGTTGCGCACATCTTTGAATCTTTGCACATAGTCATGCATAGACTCTCCAGCGTTCTGTCTCACAGCAATCAAATCAAACAATCTCAACTCTCTAGTTTCAACAAAGAAATATTTATGAAACTTCTGTTCGAGATCGGCCCAAGTAACAATTGAATTTGGGGGCAACAATGCGAACCAAGAAAAGCCAACCCAGACAAGGATAATGGAAATAGCTTGATTTTCAAAGCTTCAGAGTTACCAACTTCCCCGCACTGTACTAAAAATGGCTTATATGCTCAATTGTAGTAGTGCTATCCTGTCCTGTAAACTTGGTGAATTCTGGAGGTCTGTATCGACTCGGCATTGAAATCAAATCATAGCTCGGAGGACATGGCGGTCGATACATGTACGACTGTTGCTTTGGTTAGTCCAAACTACTCCCTCATCACCTCAGCAATCTTCAAAGCCTAGTCATCGGTCAACCCATTGATATTTGGAATAGTCGATGGAAGACCCGATGCTGATGGTTGTGAGCCAAAATTAGCAATTGTATGCTGGCCTCCTAGTTCTCCTGGCAGAGCAGAGATGATGACATTCCAAACATGCTAGGCTCAATATTAGGTGTAGTACTGTATGTAACATTTGGCTCGGTATTCTCCTGCCTGTAATGTTGTGGATGTGTATTGGTGTAGATCTTTGTATTATCCTGAGGTGTTCTTCTACCATTAGCATTCTTCTGACCTGGGGGCACTTTAGAAGTGGATGTATTTGAACCCAAGATAGGTTGCATTGTATTCTCACCAGGTTGCTGTGAAATAGATGCTTTATTAGCAGGCCGAGGAACACTATCTGGTATGCGAAAGTACACCGGCCCACGAGCTGAATCTTCATATAGGCATCCCTCCATAGTCTGAATAATCAGGCTCCTCAATGTATTAACCAACACAGGTGATTGGTTAATCAATGCATGATGTATAGTAGTATGAATCATGTTATGCAAAGCTGCTTCATCAATGAACTCTATTGGCTTCTCAGTATGTGACTCTTCTGTTGCATCTTCAATCAATGCGGCAACTGGTAACTTTCCTTTTTGGATGATCTTGTCGTTCCTTGTCTTGCTAAAAGTACTTCACAGAAGACTTTCATACTCAGCCATCTTCTGACTAACCTGTGCCTTTGCTCATCATTCAACTCATCCCTATTGACAGGTAGCATATGTTCATTCTTAAGATCTGAGTTGATATTGTTCTTTGGTTGTGCCGCATCACCGTCCTGGGGCATTCTGAGTTCAGACATGATGTGAGTTTGAAGTTCTTTGTCCCACTGGGCGTGCCAAAAAGCGTGTTGACACAAATTGTCACGAGTGACCTGGGAGATACTTAGCTCCAATGCAGGCTCAATACAGGAAACCAAGGAGTGATAGTCGATTTTCCTTGCAAATAACAAAGATATAAACAGTTAGATTTTATGGGCCACCAACCTAACAGGCCGGTGAGAGAGTCGATAGTCACTATGAGTGAAATCAGCTGATATCATTATAAGAACAAATATAAGACAAGATGTGTCGAGAGATGTTCTCGATAGTAGTTCTAGGTATGCGTATGAGTATGAAAGATTGATGGACACAGGACACAGGGTTTATATAGGTTCAGGCCTCCTGAAGGAAACAATCCTACGTCTTGTTTGGTGTTTTTGTATTGCTAGGGTTTGTACGGGAATTAGGGTTCCAATACGAGTCTCTGCTTTGCCGAAGGCATTGGAACCCTAATTCCCGTACAAACCCTAGCAATACAAAAACACCAAACAAGACGTAGGATTGTTATCCTTCAGGAGGCCTGAACCTATAAACCCTGTGTCCTGTGTCCATCAATCTTTCATACTCATACGCATACCTAGAACTACTATCGAGAACATCTCTCGACACATCTTGTCTTATATTTGTTCTTATAATGATATCAGCTGATTTCATCATAGTGACTATCGACTCTCTTCACCGGCCTGTCCTAGGTTGGTGGCCCATAAAATCTAACTGTTATATCTTTGTTTAAAGGAAAATCGACTATCACTCCTTGGTTTCCTGTATTGAGCCTGCATTGGAGCTAAGTAGATCTCCCAGGTCACTCGTGACAATTTTCGTGTCAACACGCTTTTTGGCACGCCCAGTGGGACAAAGAACTTCAAACTCACATCATGTCTGAACTCAGAATGCCCCAGGACGGTGATGCGGCACAACCAAAGAACAATATCAACTCAGATCTTAAGAATGAACATATGCTACCTGTCAATAGGGATGAGTTGAATGATGAAGCAAAGGCACAGGTTAGTCAGAAGAGGATGGCTGAGTATGAAAGTCTTCTGTGAAGTACTTTTAGCAAGACAAGGAACGACAAGATCATCCAAAAAGGAAAGTTACCAGTTGCCGCATTGATTGAAGATGCAACAGAAGAGTCACATACTGAGAAGCCAATAGAGTCATTGATGAAGCAGCTTTGCATAACATGATTCATACTACTATACATCATGCATTGATTAACCAATCACCTGTGTTGGTTAATACATTGAGGAGCCTGATTATTCAGACTATGGAGGGATGCCTATATGAAGATTCAGCTCGTGGGCCGGTGTACTTTCGCATACCAGATAGTGTTCCTCGGCCTGCTAATAAAGCATCTATTTCACAGCAACCTGGTGAGAATACAATGCAACCTATCTTGGGTTCAAATACATCCACTTCTAAAGTGCCCCCAGGTCAGAAGAATGCTAATGGTAGAAGAACACCTCAGAGGATAATACTACAAAGATCTACACCAAATACACATCCACAACATTACAGGCAGGAGAATACCGAGCCAAATGTTACATACAGTACTACACCTAATATTGAGCCTAGCATGTTTGGAATGTCATCATCATCTGCTCTGCCAGGAGAACTAGGAGGCCAGCATACAATTGCTAATTTTGGCTCACAACCATCAGCATCGGGTCTTCCATCGACTATTCCAAATATCAATGGGTTGACCGATGACTAGGCTTTGAAGATTGCTGAGGTGATGAGGGAGTAGTTTGGACTAAAACCAAAGCAACAGTCGTACATGTATCGACCGCCATGTCCTCCGAGCTATGATTGATTTCAATGCCGAGTCGATACAGACCTCCAGAATTCACCAAGTTTACAGGACAGGATAGCACTACTACAATTGAGCATAAGCCAATTTTTAGTACAGTGCGGGGAAGTTGGTAACTCTGAAGCTTTGAAAATCAAGCTATTTCCATTATCCTTGTCTGGGTTGGCTTTTTCTTGGTTCGCATTGTTGCCCCCAAATTCAATTGTTACTTGGGCCGATCTCGAACAGAAGTTTCATAAATATTTCTTTGTTGAAACTAGAGTTGAGATTGTTTGATTTGATTGCTGTGAGACAGAACGCTGGAGAGTCTATGCATGACTATGTGCAAAGATTCAAAGATGTGCGCAACAAATGTTTCAGCCTGCAACTGACCGATAACCAAATGGCGGAGATAGCATTCAACGGTTTAGTGCGCCATTGAGAGAGAAGTTTCCTTCAACCGAATTCGAGAGCCTATCCTAGTTGGTGCAGAAGGTATCAATCCAGGAGAACCTAACTCGAGGCACGAGCAAGGCCGATCCAGATCAATTTTAATGATTATGATTCTGAATCAGATGAAGAAGTTGTCGAACTCGATATGGCAGAATGGACCAAGAACAGAATGTGTTGTCGTGCCCGTGGGGTGAAACATAATGAACCTGAGAAAAAGTATGATTTTGATATCACCAACGCTGACAAGATATTCGACATGTTGTTACAAGAGAAACATATTCAGTTGTCATCTAATCATGTGATTCCCCCTGCTGAAGAATTGAAGAAGATGAGGTATTGCAAGTGGCATAATTCTCCTTCTCATAGTACTAATGATTGCAAAGTGTTCAGGAGACAAATTCAGATGGCAATTGAACAAGGGAAGATCAAGTTCACCAAGGGCACCATGAAGATTGACGGCCATCCTTTTCATGCAAATGTCAACATGGCTGGTATCAGCAATGTGGAGGCGTTATTAAAAGGTACCAAAAAAGAGAGACAGGGAAGTGAAGGAGTCACAGGTTGATCCACATTAGGATTGTCCATTCTTCAGTATTGCTGGGATCACAATATGAAACTGCCATCAATTGATAGTTGTCGTGGATGTAGTAAGTATGCAGAATAGATGTATATCAAAGCTACAGTAAATCATTGGCACCAGCGTCATATGAACGGCTCCAAAGAGTCGATGATAGGATCAGCCGATCGATATCAGAGGGTTTCTGCATTTGATTGACTCGGAATCAAGAAGACAGGTGACGAGGCCAAATTTGATATGAAAGTTGATGAGCCCCTTAGAATGATCAGTGGTGTCCATCTGTTATATTCTCCAAGAGTCAGAAGCGTAGAATTCAGAGAATGCGTTGCGGGCAAATAAGGGCTGGCAAATATTATGAAGAAGAAGAAGATGATCAGCCGCCTAAGAAAGTCTGGAGGCCAAAGGTGAAATCACAAGAGCAGACACCCAGTACTTCTGTGAATATGGTGATGATGCTGCCGCAAGAGTTCATGGCTGTAGAAGAAGAATTGTTGCTAATGAAGAATGAACCACAACTTATTTGATTCCCAGCAAGTAGTGTTTGATAAGCCAGATGAGTCTAAGCATAGGCACGTGAAGGCTTTATACCTGAGGGGTTTTGTTAATGGGATGCCAATGAGGAAGATGATGATCGATGGAGGTGCTGTATCATGCCGATCACTACTGTCAGGAAGTTGGAAAAGACTAAAGAAGATTTAATTGACACAAATATGATCCTCAAAGATTATGGTGGTCACACCGCAACAGCTAAAGGAGTTCTGAACGTAGATCTTACAATCGGTAGTAAACCTTGCCAGTTACCTTCGTTGTTATTATGGAAAGGGATCTTACAGTCTGCTATTGGGTCACGACTGGATACATGCTAATTGTTGTGTCCCATCGATGATGCACCAATCGTCGACCCAATGGATTGGCGATCAAGTAGAAGTGATCCCGGCCGATGAAACCGTCAATGTTGCATCGACCGATTTAGTTCCATGGCATGCTGATGATATGGAGTGTTTGTCTGGTAAGATATGGATGGTGATTATGTCAAGATTACTGCGCAAAGTGTTGAGGTAGTGGACCAATCGAATTCTAAATTATTTCTCTGACAGGCACCACAATGGAATTCGTGGAAGATGGAAAGCTGGGAAAAGGATTCGTGTCAGCCGATGAACTTAAAGAAGTCGATATAGGGGATGGTGACAAGCAAGGCCGATTTTTATCAGTGAAAAAAATATAGAAAGATAAGGAGTGCTTTATGGATAATAGTTATCATCAACTTAAGGGCCGATATTGATATCGTCCTTAGTTCAAAAATATTACACACAAAACGTGTTGTTTCATGTCCTGTATAGATCCGGAATGCTAGAAGCTGTTGTCCCATAAGCTGATGGACTGTGCATGAGCTGATGTGTAACAACTTCTTGCGCTATGATCTCTTCAGCAACTTTAGCAAGAGCTGTTTCCACATCGGCTATTTCCTTGTTTCTTGGCTTCCAGCGCAGCTTGGAGTTCTTCGCATTCCTTCTTCAGATTTCCAGCTTGATTTCAAGATCAACCGTTTGGAAACCAGAGAGATATACTTGCTTGCTCTTCGGCTGCCCTTTTATCGGCCGCTTCTGTTAAATTTCTTTGCTCCAGACGGCGTTCAATACGAGCTTTGGCTTCAAGTACCCGGAATTGGTGGAACTCGATGAAGGCCATCGGTGAAGTACTGAAGCAAGTCCAGACGACAACATATCTTTGATTTCTAGGTATCGCTGCATAATTGGGTTGCATCCAGCACAAGTTGCTTGATTGGAATTTTGTCAAGGCGCGCACGGATTTGCAGAAGCGTAGCCTTGATCTCTGGAGGAAGGATTATGAAGACGTATGCCGAGAAATTTACATCTGAAACAAGTATAATTAGAGGAAACAGATGATAAATAATAATGCGGCATAAAGGTAATTGATCATACATAGTTTCTAGAGCTGAAGGTGTTGAGGTGTCATGAATAGGAGTCAATGGAGGTGTCGGGATGCTCAAAGGTTCATGGACGTATACACCGACGGACGAAGATCAAAATTCCTGGATATCAAAAGGTTAGGGGATGAAATGGAAGTAGTCAAGCTAAGGGGTAGTATATGGATACTATGGATCAATCCATGGAACGATGTCCAGCACTGATGAGGATGGGACCACGGTTGGAACAGCTGAGTTTTCTTCGGTGCACGCTGTATTGATATGGTCAGGGTCGGTAGGTAATGCATGTGCCGAGGAATGTTTGACAGTGTTGCACTACTAGATTGACTATGAGAATTATGGCAGACTCCTGAAAGGGGTTTGAAGATCAGAAGTTTGTTGAAATAATTTAATTATAAATGAAGGTTTGTACCTTAATGATGGATGAAGGATGCTCTGTCGTTCTGGAAGTGTTGATTCTCTTCACGAGTGAGGCCACTTGAGTCATGGGATTGCTGGGGTCGATGATGGGGTCTGGAAAAAGAAAAATAAAGTAAAAGGGCACAGAAGGTAACATGACAGCAATCGTGATACCTGTGCAGAATGGGCGAGCTCGAAGACGACTTCTTGGGCCACCTCCGGGAGAACAGCCAAAGTTGATGAAGTGAACTAATATGAAGAAACAAATAAGGATAACAATCATGAATAAGAACATGTTGAGAATTATTGAGAAAAGTTACCTGAGGGATTGAAGGTGATATCTCTGCTGCTAGTTTGACTCGTTTCTATTGCTCAGCAGCCAGAGTCGATGAAGGGGCACGTCTTCTTTTGGCTACCGCTCTGCGAGGTTTTTTTGAACCATGGCCACTAAGGATTTGCGCAGACGTCGGGTCGTCCCACCCCAATGATGGCGTTGTTGGTTGTTGCATATATGTGATTGGTTTCCCGCTACGGCTCATACTGAGGGATGGGCTAGCTCTTGCGTGCAACAAAGGTTAGTTATGGTAATCGATAAAATGGGATGAATGTAGTTTTAAACAGGCTTACCTGGTCTTCGAAGTTGATGAGGTGACTCGACAATGAACGACAAAAAAAAATGATTTCTGATTCATTCCACCAGTTCTTGAATAAAGTCGTGCTGAATGGATTCAGCTGAATATCAACTGGATCACCCATCGGGATCTCTTGAGCCATGTCATAGATTTCTTGTATTCCAGCACACTTAAGTTCTTGACAGGCCCGGAGACGTCCGAAAGAAAAAAGAGCTAGCGGGTAGCCGGTGAATCCGAGTTGACAAGGAAATGCGGCAGGGTTATAAAATTCGTATGAACGATCCCTGAGTTGGCCTCCATGAAAGTCGATAGGCAGAATGCCAGGCTTGATGCAGGCTTCAAAGATGAGAGTCGATTCTTCACTACAGGGGATTATCTATATAGAAGATACAAGGATTTTCGAATTCTAGTTCATGATACAGGAACCATATCCACTTATCTGACTGAAGTCCATTATAAACGATGACGAAGGAGGAATTGAAGTTTTCCATGGTCATCTATTTCATAGATATCACCATGGCTGCTTCTCCAAGTGACGTGCAGCGACGATCGGGATCTCTTCACTTCTGCATTTTCTGATGGTGAGTTCTCTATGAAGGGTGCTAGTTCATAGCGAATAGTAGACTGTGAGCCACATTGAATGAACCACCATGGGCCCCCTGCTAGAATAGGTTGGTTGGTTTGAAGGTGTCGAGACTTAATCTCGGCAATAGACATAGGGTAGTTCATCTATGTGGATTTATATGTAGGACAGGGGTATGCGCGGGGATCGAGAGACGATGGTAACACAAGACGCCGAATTATACAGGTTTCGGGCCTCCCGAAGGATAATAACCCTACGTCATGTGTTCTGTGGTATTTGTATTGATATGTCCAAATCTAAAGATCTAGACGAGAAGGGTAGACCTAGACGATGATGTCTAGTTGTGTCTAATCTATATCCCGTGTGGGATCTATCTAATTGAGCTTGTCTTGACTTGTCGTAAGTTGTCCCTTGAGGAGGACCCCTGCCCTCCTTATATATCCAGGGGGACAGGTTACATGGCGGAGTCCTAATCGGTCTACTCTTATCCTAGTAGGATCTATCTCCACTTTCCTTCTATATGAGGTACCCCGGGTACAGGTCATCGACAGAAGCCCCCGAGAGTCTTGCAAGCTTGATGATAGTCTTCAGTACCTTCCTGACTGATTTATGCCATGTAGAATGCTTCAGCTTTGTATCAGCGAGCTTGTGAGAATCTCAAAGATCCAAAATGTCTTCAAGAAATCAATTGGTGCACCGAATAGTTGCACCTAATTAGGTATAGTCCCTGACTCTTGTATCATTTGGAAACTGCAAATAATGCAAGAGTCCAAAACAAGAATAGTCGTGTTGGCTCTCTTTGAGGAAAAATCACTCAAATCATCAAATCCGAGTGATAAATAACTTAGTAGAGTGACTTCAATCACACCTGAGTGGTTGATGACTCAAACCATTGACTTCAATCATTGCCGAGTGCTATATATATCGGGTGATATCAATCACAACCGAGTGAATGTAGGCTTATGACATCAATCATAGCCAAATGACATAGTCTTTGGCCGAGTGGCCTATGAGTGATTTATTAATCAAACGAGTGACTTCAATCACATCCGAATGATTATGTTCTGAACGGGTGACTTCAATCACAACCGAATGAACGAGGCTTTCATGACATCAATCATAGCCAAGTACTAAGTTACCATGACTTCAATCATGATTAAGTAACCTTTCCTTAGAATTGTAATCACTCATATCTTTGAGCTTTATTTTCACTATTATAGACTGACTTCAATCAGTCGAGTGGAGGCCGATATTTTGCGTATATGACCATCAAGTCATAGCGACATGATCATCAAATCATGCTTTGAATGATTATGGTATGCACTTCTCATCAAAGAAGCACATTTGTTAGAGTGACTATCAAGCCACTGTCATATGATCATTAAAATCATATATTTATATATTATGGCATCAACCATAAATTTGATATAAAGTGCTTCTCTTCAAAGAAGCCCTCGAGATAATCGCTCGTTATGAGTGTCGGTCGCGCTCAACTCAGAATATCATGTCCGAGTGGCAGCGGTACTTAACTCATGATGATAAGTTGGAGTGAAGAAGGTAGTCAGAGGTTGTCGTAGGCCGCCGACCGCTGATGACGTAAGAATCGCTCAAAGTGTTGATGACCGAGTGGAGCCAACAGTCTGACATGTGGTTCGACCGACGATGGCTGGTCAGATATGATATGGCAGACCGATGGCGGCAGTCAGAGCTGGTGTTGCCTGATCCGACGAAAGCAGTAGAAGCTAGTAAGCGACCGATAAAAGCGATCGGAGCTGGCAGTGGTCGACCAATAAGACGAGGTCGGAGCTGTAATCCGACTAATGGAGGCAGGCGAAAACTGGCACGGTTGACCGACAAAAGTGATGAAATCAGTCTATGTCAAGTGGTGTATCCAACCTATCCCATTATAAATGTTTCCTGACAATAAAGGAAATAAAAAATGATTAGTTATAATTAACATTGCTTGTTTGAAAACTTATTTTTATAAGCCAAACAAATTAGTCGACTGAAAAGTCAAGTGTGCATCCATTTTTCTCCTTTAAGTAGACCGACCGGCACATAGCAGCGTATTCGCGCGTTAGCAACTAGACCGATCCACTCGTAGTGATACTTAGGACAGAAATATAAAGAGCTCGAAGCTCGGTCTGCTGTAACAATATCAGTCATAATTTACTCTTGCATAGCAATCAGAACCAATCAACACATGACCTCTCGCTAACTTTGGCTCTGGATTTAGTGTAGTGGCAATCTTGTCGTGTAGCAAAGAAGTTTTATACCTTAGTTGCTAGTCGGCGTAAGACCAAAAAATAAGACCAAATCGTAAATAAAATGCAATGTATCGGTCGACGGCTGAAGCCAAAAAAGATGAAACTAGAACAGATGACATGGGTCATATGGTGTCAGGGCTGATATACTACTGAAAGGTCACCGACCGACATGTGTACTGCTAGATTCACAAAAAAGTGGGAGAACACGTGTATAGATACACAAATAGCCCCCTGGCTCGAATTGTTTAATGTGAAGGATTAAAGAACCAAGACAATAAAAGATGAATAAAGTCACAAATAAGAGCACTGATTAAAAAGCCCAACAGTACCCATAAAAAAAACCTATGACCTTCTGCTTAGAAAACAAAGATAAATGGTTTGTGAGAAAAATAGTATGAAGGACATGAGCCCAAAACCTCGAAAGTAAATCGAGAAAGTATAAAGATACTTAGCTTTGCAATTCGGCAAGTTGAAAAGGAGCCCCCGAGCATGTCGATGCAGTTGGCGAGTGGTCGAACGTCGAAGTCGAGCCATCATGTCGCTGAAACATCGAAGCTCAGAGTGGTTGACCGAGACGCCAAATTGTCGAAGGTGTCGCCGAGTGGCTGAGTGGTCAAGTGACCGAAACACCAAAGCGTCAAGTAATTGACGGTGTGGCTGAGTAGCTGAGTAGCCGTTGAGTTGTATTGTTACAGCGATATCGCCAAGTAACCGAGTCGAGTCAATGTCGCCGAGTGGCCAAGTGAAGGCGGTGTCGCCGAGTGACCGAGTCGAGTCGATGTCGCCGAGTGGCCAAGTGGAGGAAGTGTTGCCGAGTGACCGAGTCGAGTCATGTCGTCGAGTGGCCAAGTGGAGGCAGTGTCGACGAGTGACCGAGTCGAGTCGATGTCGCTGAGTGGCCAAGTGGAGGCAGTGTTGCCGAGTGATCGAGTCGAGTCGATGTTGCCGAGTGGCCAAGTGGAGGCGGTGTCGATGAGTGACCGAGTCGAGTCGATGTCACCGAGTGGCCAAGTGGAGGCGGTGTCGACGATGTGATCGAGTCACGGTGATTGCTGATGCGCTGAGTCATCGAAGACGTCATCGAGCGGCGCGCTGAGTCATCAAGACGTCGTCTAGCAGCCGAGTGGCCACAGTGAATGGCGAGTAGCCCTCAGACGCATCCATGTGACCACCGGGCGGTCAAGCCGTAGAGTGGTGCAGTCATCATGCCGTCGTCGAATAGCCCAGGGCATGCCCATGTGGCTATGAGCGGTCGAACCATCGAGTCGCAGCAATGTCGCCAAGTCATTAGTAGGCGTCGTGTCGTGACGATGTTGCCTGAGTGACCAAATCCGCCGAAGCATCGGGCTGCCGGAAGCGTCGTCGTAGTGCGACGATGTTGCAGGAGGCGTCGTCGTAGTGATCGGTTTTGCCGAGTGATCGAAATCATTAGGTTGATGATGAGTCCCCTGGGCAAATCCATGCGGTCGTCGACTCGGTCGAGCCATCGAGTCGTTGGAGGCGTCGCTGAGTCACCGATGTGTAGACCGAGATGCTTGATCAGTTGACGCAGTTGAGTTGATTGTCGCACCATACAACTCACGTCCATGCAGAAGCACTTTTTGTATGCATGCACGAAGCTTTCCAAAGTCCAAGTTGGACTCGGTTGCTGTGTCCAGGCTGTGACGTGATAGTGTCTAGCACTCCTGAACAGTCCTTCTCTGATATGCTTAGCCAGATGCTGACTGCACAGCCGTCGATGCTTTTGATGCTGGTTACGCGAAGTACACCCAGCGTGAATGCTGACCGCTACCGCTCGTGCAGAGTCGAACTCAGTCGTAGCTTCCATAAAGCCCTTGGACTAATATGCTCGGAATTAGTTTCCGAGGAAAAGTAGAACTCGACGAGATTTTCAGCCCCCGAGTTTTTTCTCGATGACCGTGGATGATCTTGTCGACTCCTAGGCAGCGACTTTGATGCGCAATACAACAGCGATCGTTTTGATCGTGGATGATTTGTGCGATGACACGATGTTTCAACGTCAGTCTGCTCGCGGTCGGATTTTGAAGAAGAAATTGTTCAAAAGCGCGATGACTCGTTCGCTTCAACGCAGGTCTGCTCGCGATCAGATCTTGAAGAAGATTGAGACCATCGAACTCGACATGCCAACCGACGCGCTTTTCCCTACCTGGCGCGCCAACTATCGAGACTTAATCTCGGGAATAGACATAGGGTAGTTCATCTATGTGAATTTATATGTAGGACAAGGGTATGCGCAGGATCGAGAGACGATGGTAACACAAGACACCGAATATACGAGGTTCGGGCCTCCCGAAGGATATAACCCTACGTCCTATGTTCTGTGGTATTGAATTATATTCTAGATCGAAAGATCTAGACGAGAAGGGTATGACCTAGACGTGATGTCTAGTTGTGTCTAATCTATATCCCATGTGGTATCTATCTAATTGAGCTGTCTTGACTTGTCGTAAGTTGTCCCTTGAGGAGGACCCTGTCCCTCCTTATATATCCGGGGGGACATGGTTACATGGCGGAGTCCTAGTCGGTCTACTGCTCGTAGCCTAGTAGGAGTCTATCTCCCTTTCCTTCTATATGTGGTACCCCGGGTACGGTCATCGACAGAAGGCATACAGAGGTAAGGTGTAGGGAGTTTATACATAGACCCTAATAAGAATCTGCCCAAGGAAATTTGTTGCCACTAGCCAAGATATCGGCTATGCCAAGGAAGTCGTGGTGGGCATGCAAGAGGAACCTTAAAAGACGAAGTGTTCAAGCCAAAGATTGAAGAAAGCAGATAACTCTCGATCAGGGACACATCCGGTTCTATGGTGATCCATGATGTAAGCAGGCCATCTTTTTGAATCTTTGGCCACAAACTTTTGATTTTATGATTGTTCAGGGTACGGAATGGATCATAATATCGACTAACATTTAAGCCAGTCAACATCATCACATCCATCAAAGAGGGAGACATGGGTCCCTGGCTGAACATGAAGGCGTTTAGGGCATCAGACCAGAAGTAAGCGGCTGCTGCTAACAGTGGTTCATTCTTTGCTATATCGACCAAAGACAGAGGAAGGGCAAAGTCAATTTGGGCATCAAAGAGAACAAAGGCACGAACAGAAGTGATTCTATGATACCAGTTTCTCCAACATGGGATTGATGATGGCCATGAACTAAAAACATTTTTCCAAGGGTCGGGGCTGGCTAAGGCTGATTTAAAGGATAGCTGGTTGGTTTCACAGTTGATGAACTCCATAGGGTCAAAATTGCCGCAAGGGCCTGAGAGAAAGTGGTGCTAATCACCATTAAAGGGATGTAGATCTGGTTCTTGAGTTCCTAGTATAGATGCAAAATGAAAAGTGCTATTAAAACGGGAATTAATGATTTTTGAAAAAGGGTTGACGAATGAAATAAAGGTGCTAAGAGGTTTATCATGAACATGGCAGAGATAAGAAAAGTGGTAGATTGAATCTAACCTAGCGGCAGAGGAAAGAGGAAAAGAATTACCTCGGGAACATGTTCTGAAGTTGCCATCACCGAGGGAGAACCGGTGGATGTTCGTCAGCGGTCGAAGTTGAAAGCACCACAATGCAAATAGTGCGCTGGTGAAGTAGGAGAGAGAGAAGGGCAAAAATCTTGAGCTTGGGTGAAAGTAAAAAGAGGAAGAAGATGTATTTATAAGGATGGGATGCTGGTAGGTTGCGGTAAAGGTGCACGGTAAACGAGGAGATCAATCTGAAGCACGAAGCATTTCATACCACGGACTCAGGGGGCATGTGTTGGCACCAGATTTTGGCCTGTCCCATCAATCAGAGGCAAGAAATTGAAGTCGGCTGCAAAGTCAATGATGTTCAACTGCTGAAGGAGGATAAGTGGGCCCAATAGGACTATTTTATTTCTTTCTATTTTCAGTTTAGATTTTTATTCTAAAAACTAGTCGGTCTATTTAGGAGTCCTGACCAGAATCGGGTTAAAACTTCTTACATGAGGTTATAAATATGTAATAGGGTCTGTACTAAAAAATAACACTTTCGTTCAATACAATTTCGACGCATCGCCAAACCTTTCCTACTCGACGAAATCCTCATCTCGCATGGGCTGCATCGGCCCCGATCTCGGCGAGAGACTGGATTAGTCACCCTCGGTAATTCTATCAATCTATTGCTAGTACTTTCTCATTGATTTGATATTCTAATTGTTATTGTTAGAGTTGCTAGTTATCCGGTAATTAGATCTGTTTAATGCTTATTCTATCGACTCTGATTGCAATACTGTCTTGGTTGAAGCCGATCTATTATGATCTTTGTAGGTTCCATAGGTGCTATTTAGATCTATTATTCGAGTCACTTTATTGATTTTACGTATAAATAGAATAAATCTAGCTCTATCTACCGTATTTGAGTACTATCTCGATTAAGTTCGATCTGTTCGAATCAGTAAGGCTGCATCAGTTTTGACCTCTTACTGTGTAGATAGGATTAGATTCGATCTGTTTATAGGTAGAGTTGATAGAATTCTATCGGGACGTTTAGCCGATAGGTTATTCACGGTTCAATCGACTTTCCGATGTTTAATTGATTATATTATTTATTTTGATAGTCATTTGACCCCTTACTTAAATAAGATAGATTTATAATTTTAAGGCATATTTGCAATACCAGCTATCAAATCTATCGATAGGGTATGTCTTCACACACATACTGTAGTTCTATCGACTCTGCCCTATCGACTCTACACTGTCAACTCAGCAAGTATTGGCATGATTTCTTTCATATCTTTGATCTTGCTGTGTTTGATTCAAACCTTTATCGACATTTTAATGAACAATATTTTATATATATAATTTGTCGATAAGCCGATATAGTCAGCCGATTGGTTCATCTTGTCTTATATTTATTCTTACAATGATATCGGCTGATTTCACTCATAGTGACTATCCGCTCTCATCACCGTCCTGTCCTAGGCCGGTGGCACACAAAATCTTACTGTTTATATGTTTGTCGATTTGCAAAGAAAATCGACTGGCACGCCCCAGTTTCCTGTATTGAGCCTGCACTGGAGCTAAGTAGATTACCCAGGTCACGCGTGAAGATTTTCGTGTCAACAGATGGTTGTGTGCCTAGCTTTCTACTATTTTTAATGGACACACAAACAAGAAAAACAGGATATGTGCAATACAGAAAGATATAGGATTAGTCCGATAAACTAGATAGATCGTCCTAGGTTCAAGTTGTCGATCCCCGGCAATGAAGTCAGAAAATATGCTTGTTGGTCATAGTGCGCTGCGCCACCATTTCTGCAATGTGTTTGTTACCTAGTGACTCTTGGTCCAGGTATGGTGTTGAAAGTGCCTAGAGGGGGGGGGTGAATAGGTAATTATTCATGAAAATCACTTAATAATAAAAGTTAAATGCGTAGTGTCGGACTTGTCCGACAATTGTGAGTAAAGTCAGATGACTTATCCGATGGCGCGAGATAGAAAAGTAGATCGGCCAATTAAAACTACAAACTAGCGCAAGGCAAGCTAGGGGCTAGTGATTACAAGCAATAGGAGGCTGTAGAAATAAGGAGAATAACTAGCAAGCAACCTACACAACACAAGTTAATTTAAGAAATACGAACCAAACCCTAACTAGCAAGTTTATGAGCAAGAACAAGAAAATGAAGAACAAGTAAATAAAGGACAAGAGAGGCATGAGATTTGTTCACCGAAGTTTAGCTCCACAAAGAAGCCTACGTCTCCATTGAGGGATCCATAAAGGACCGGTTCTCTTTCAACCCTAACCTCTCCAAGTGACCACAAAGATCAAACTTGGTTTTCACTAGCAAACTCCACAAAGGAGGGGTCAATACAAACTTCCCAAGGTGTCACCACACAAGTTGGCAGCTCTACGGGCACCTCTAACCGTCTAGGGGATGAATCCCCAAGAGTAACAAACACAAGAGTCGTGGCGATGAGGATGAACCAAGTGCTCAAGAGGATGGAAGCTTGGAGGCGATGGAGCACTTCAATCTTCTCTCAATTGCTTCACACATCAAGAGTGGAAGCAAGGGAGGAGAGTTGGGGAGAGCAAACTGAGCTTGAGAGTGTTTTTGAGTGGAATGAGTGATCAACCAGCCAAAGGGCGAGATGGGGGTCTATTTATAGCCCGATGGGAAAAAAGATCCGCTGGATAGCCATTTTCTGAGATCTACGTCGGACATGTCCGATGAAAAAAGGTGGCATAGAAACTGGAATCCGATGGACTTGCCCGATACCAAGGACAAGTCTGGTCATCGGACAATTCCGATGAAAGAGGATGGCAGAGAAATTGTACTCTGATGAAAAAATCTGATACGTCGGACTTTCCTTTGGTCGTTGGACATGTCCGACGACCCAGAGTGGCAAAGCTACTAGAGTCTGATGGACTTGTTCGATGCCATGGAAAAGTCCTATGGTTTTGTCCTGGAAAAGATATTTTTGCTCGGAAAAGAGATTTTTGCACTTGGTTTATCATCGCTTTATACTTTTGTGTCCCTCTTAATAGTACAACTTTTCCTATACTCAAGGTTTAAAAATAAAAACTCTATGAACTTTGCCATCTTCTTTTCTCCCTTTTATTTCTATGCATTTAATCATCAAACTTTGGGCCAATATCTACACACATGCTCATTAAAGGATTAGTCCGTTCTTATTTGTATTGACGCCAATCATTAAAATAAAATTAGGGGCCTAGATGCACCTTCGATCTCCCCCTTTTTGGTGATTGATGACAATACAACTAAGGGTGTGTTCGCTTCCACCCCTCTGATTTTTAGACCTGTCCCATCGAATATTGTGATACTAATTAGGAGTATTAAATATAGATTACTGACAAAACCCAGTCCATAACCCTCCTCTGAATAACGAGACAAATCTATTAAGACTAATTAGGTCATGATTAGATAATGTGATGCTGCAGTAAACATCTTTTAATGATGACTTAATTAAGCTTAATGAATTTATCATATTGATGCGCATTCAACTCTGTAATTAGTTTTATATTTAATATATATTTAATAATTATATGTAGCATTTTAATGATTGATGTGACCCCACTAAAATTTAGACCCCAAGAAACGAACACAGTCTAAATATCATAAAAATTTGCCATAAGGTTCAGTTTGTGAAAAAGAGATGAGGAGCTCCCCCTAAATGTGTGCATGAGTAGAGAGATAAGGAACAACAATTAGTGCACATATTTTTGAGAGAAAGAAAATGAGAGCTCCCCTTCAAGCCATGCATGAGTGTCAATTTGTAACAATTAAGCATCATGAATATTGAAACTAAGTATATTATAAATATCAAGTGAATCTTACGACTACATGGACTATGTATTTATACTTTTACAATTTTGCATCACAAGATATTTATGTATTTTAGCAATTCACTACAAGACTCTAGTGTTTCATATCGTCAGGTACCCCCAATTGCAAGTAAAGTCTTCCATAATCATAAACACAAGTATATTTTGTGATTGATAAGAATTTCTATCATAAGAATTTAGGTACATTTTTGCTATTTCATGAACCAACATTTACAAGTGGGTAAGTTTTGTAATCATACAAAATATATTTACAATTTGAGGGGCCATATTTTTACGGTTCAAATTGAGAATCACACAAACAATTTTCTTCTTGCCACTGGCCATCAAGAGGCTTGACCGCTCTGATGCACTTTGGAGAATAATCAGCAAATTTTCCATCACAAATACTCATGTATAAGATTGTAGAAACATCTGCATGATACAAAACCTTCATGGTTTAATCAACGTATGGAAGTGTGTATGATCCCGCGATATTGTTCGAAACTTTGTCCTCAGCCATCAGGACCTGCCGTGCTTCGCTGCATCCAAGAGGCCCTAGGAACCGAAAACATGCACATGTGCAAAAGGCTGGCGATGAACCGGGATGGTGATGCAGTCCGGCAGCTTTTTGTCGATTCTTTGATCTCCACCCTGCGGTATACGCAAATCCACAAAAGGATAAAACAATTTTGAAAGTGACTAAATGAGCACGATTGCACATGGAGGAGGGAACCGACGGTATGTAGCAGAATTCCTACCTGCTGCGTGAGATGTGCCTCTATCGTCTTGCATTGCTTCGTGGCTCCTGTACATGTACATGGACAAATGTCAGAAGATTATCATCTCAGCTAGCATGGTTCATGGGAAGAGAATATGTGAGAGTATAAATAAGGAAGATGGGAACGTGATGAATGGAAATAAATCTCCACACGCCTTTACCTTTCCAAATAAATCCCCATAATCATGGTGGTGTAAGCGCTTTGAAAACTTAATGACGTGGAGGCATGAGTTGGACTAGTAAATAGGCTGGGTTGAGTCTGTGGTTTGTTCAGGCTGGTAAAGTGGCTAGGGAGTGGAATATTATATCACTCTTAGAGAGTGAATTAGTGTATATATATATCTACATTTGGGAGTAGAATAGAATCACCATATATATATATATATAGATATAGGAAGCCTTTTTCCTACTCCCAGGAGTAGCTACTCCCACGTGTATATCTCACAATCTAGAGAGTATCATTACATACTTGACGTTTTTAAATGTATTATGTAGTCATATTAGAGGGTATGTGGACATACTCACTTTTTTTTGTTGTGATACATGAATTATGAAGACATTTACTTTTATATAGCAGTAAATATGATATATGTTTATAACTTAAAGACCCTTCAAAAAAAATTATGATTATCACTCTCAAAAATCATGTTTTAAGTATGTGTATATACTCAAAATAATAAATGAGTATGAACACATACCCAAAGTGGTTTTTTAAACGTGGGAGTAACTACACCTGAGAGTAGAATGGAATTACCTATATATATATATATATATATATATATATATATATATATATATATATATATATATATATATATATATATCTACAACTTGGGAGTAGAATAGAATCACCCTATACATACATATATATATATATATATATATATATATATATATATATATATATATATATATATATATATATATATATAGGGATGTGCTCTTTAACGCGCAACATGCTAAATAGTTATTTAGCACCGCACGTAAGACTATAATTGTCTTATCCACACAACCATAAATTTTGTACCCTCAACCATAAGACTTCCACTCACAACCATAAATTTTCACCCCGCAACCATAAGACTTTAACTCCCAATCATAAAATTATAGACATGCAAATGTAAGGAAATTATAATTCATATTTCTAACCATAAAATTTTCACTCAACTATAAACTTTATATATATATATATATATATATATATATATATATATATATATATATACGGTAGAACTATTCTACACCCGGGTGTAGAATAGGCTATTCTACACCCACACCCAACCAGCACATACGAACACAACCCAAACCCTAAATTCTACAAATGCTTGACATACTAAATTCTACAAATGCTTGGCACACTAAATTCTCCAACTGTTTGGAACACTAAATTCTACAAATTGTTGGCACACTAAATTCTCCAATTGGTTGCCACACTAAATTCTCCAACTCATTGGCACACTAAATTCTTGGGTTTGCCGTAGATTTTTAACACCAAAGGAGAATATATTGGATTCTAAGGGCCCAAACCCTTAGACACACACACACACACATATATATATATATATATACCCAAGGTGGTTTTTTGAACGTGGGAGTAACTACACTTTAGAGTAGAATAGAATTACCCTATATATATATATGTACTATTCTACACCTGGGTGTAGAATAAGCTTATTCTACACCCCTCACATCCAACTAGCCAGCCAACCAACCCAACCAATCAGATCCGGTCCGACCGAACCAACCCAAACTCCCCCACGCGCGCTACCGGGCTGCATTTCGGGCGCGACCCATTAACCTATCTTCAACCCATCATCGACATATAAATTGCACCTAGTCTTCATCTGGGCCCACTCGTTAGTCATTTTCTTCCCCTATTCCTTAATCGATTTGCGTCCGCGGCGGCGAGGCGGTTACATCGGCGGAGGCGGCGTGAGGCGATTGCAAGAAGCGACGGTGCTGAGGCTGAGGTGGCGGCGACTAGGGCTCCCACGAGCGTCTTCGACTCCTGTGGCAAGTTCCCCATCTGCCACAAAATCCTAGATCTGCGAGGCGGTTGAAGTCAGCGACAAGATCGAAGGCGTAGAAGCGCGTGCCCACGAGTTGGTTGTCGAGGCCAACGACGACGACGACGCATGCCTTTATCCTACCGTCTTCGGTTCCTGTGGTGCACTTCCCGAACCCCCTTGCTTTCTCGCCCTGCAAAATTGGTGATCCGCCGAGGCGGTTGTAGACGTCGGAAGTTAGGTTTGGCTTGCGGCGGCGCTCGGATTTGGGTGAACTCTAGGGTTTTGGTCGGAGGTGCGGTGCGGCGACCGGTGGGTGCGTGATTTCGGTAACTCTAGAGTTTTGTTTTCCCATCTCTACTTCGTGATTGGTGTTGATTTCATGCTAGAGTAGTTCCATTATATGTGGTTCTAGAGTAGCAGTGACATTTTGATTTGTGCGACAGTTTCTTAGGAATATTGTTTAATGAAGGTATGGCATATTGTCCACTGATCCCCCTTTGATTATGCTGATTTTTGTGGAGTAATTGAGAAATAATTGAGCAATAATTCCTCTATATTAATTATGAATTTTCAGTAATTTTTTACTTTTGGAGTATTTTTAGTAATTTTTGCATTCTCACTTTTATCTCTAGGAGAAATCGGGGCTATTGATTATTCAGTATTTTGTGTGTATCCTTTCTTGTTTGTCTGCTTAATTTTTAGCATTTCTATTCTATTTGTTATGGTTGTTGCTGATTAGTTGGTCAATAATTGGTGCAACATATCCTGTTTTTCCATGTGTTCTCAGTGATTTTACACTTTTCTGCTAAGTTGTAACCTTCAATAATTTCATTATCTGTCGTGATGAAGTTGTTCAGTAATTATTGAAATGCTCAATAATTATTGTTTTTTCCAAATCAATTTTTTATACAGTAATTTTTCTTCCAGTAAATTTGTTCCATACAGATGAGAATCATCCACAATAGTATCCTGTTTTTTTTGTTTGATTTTTTAGGATTTTGTAATTATACTAGAGTTTTGCATGGACCAAAGAGCAATTATTATGAATTTTCCATATGATTGTGCTTATTAATTCCACTAGATATGCTTATTAGTAATATGTTTTTCATTAATAATTAGTGTTATTAGTAATTAGTAATTTTATATCTTTAAACCGTAGTAAAATTTGTCTCTTCAGTATTCCTCATGTCTGTACTTGATGAAGTCCTCAGTAATTATCATGTAATTCTCAGGATCTATTATGTAATTCTCAGTAATTATTGTAATAATCAGTAATTATTGTCTTAACCAAAGCTATTTTTGATTTAGTAATTTTGCTTGCAGTAAATCTGTTCAATACAGTAGAGAATGATCCACAACAGTATCTTGTTTTTGTATTTGTATCTTAAGGATTTTGTAATTATAGTAGAGTTTTGCATGGGTCAAAGAGGAGTTATTATATTGATTTTTTGTGTTATGTTGCTTCTGTGATTTTGGTAGAGCAGTTGAACATAATTAGTGTTATTAGTAGTTTTTGTTCCAGTAATATTTCATGCCATGGTAATTTTTTGTTATTTAATAAATTGTTGTATTTCTTTGTTTCAGTAATTTGTGCTAGCTGTATTTTCAGTAATTTTTGTTATTAGGTTTGTTGAAGGATGGAAGGTGATAATCAGTCGCCCGTTCATAGCCACGGTCATGAAGATGATTCAGATTTTGATATATCTCCTCCTATAGAACGCCGACCGCGTATATATGTTATGAAGGTTAGAGCTCCTTTTTTGGGACCATCTCATCTGAGTAATATTTTGATGAACAAGAGAATAATGATCCTCCTAAAGCTGTCAATGTCGACAAGGTACATGCTTTCTTTTTCTTGTATGAGTTTGTTATAATATGCTTTTTTTTTACATGGTTGTTCTTTGATCAGGGAAAATCAGTCATTGACCAAGAGGGGGGTGATAGTGATGGTGAAGACAGTGATCCAGAGGAGGTACTTATGTTGTCTTTTTATAACTAGTAATTTATTAAATATACCAGTATTGTCATTTACATATCCAGTAATTCTAGTTCATGTTCAGTAGTTTATTTTTAGTAATTTAGTTTAATGCCCAACAATATGTGATTTGAATACAAACAGTTCCATTTTTAGGTTATCTTTTGCCTGTTTTTCCTGTTACATGAAATAATTTTTTTTAACTAGAATATACCTTTGTATTTGTTTGTCAATAGTAATTATATTTTTAAATGTGATTCCTTTTTGTTTTATTTGAATGTGTTTAATAGTGGCTTTTAATACAATTCATCTTCCTTTTGATTACTGTTTGGTTAGGTTTTTTTGCATGGTGTTTGTTTGGACTATATCCTTCTTTTATATATAGAACTTTGTGATATACACGTACTTGGTCAGTCAAGTTTTAAGGATGTCAATTCTTTTGTTACGTGATGATGATTCTATATATATTTTGTCTTGTTTTGTACGTTTAATTTTGTATGTTTAATTTTGATTTGCAGCTTCTGAAGGCAGGATATTATGTGACTATCCGGTGCTCTCCTAGAACTATTGTAGATATAGTACAATAGATGAATGATGCAATGAAGAAAAGACTCACTGAATTGTGTTTTGGTGAATTCTTGAAGTTTAGGTGTGATGGCATCAACGACAGATCCCTTGCAATGTATCTTATGAACCATATAAAGTTTGATCTGTCTCGTATGGAAGTTGGGGAAGAAGTTTTCTTATTGACAGAGCAAGTTGTGCTTGATGTCACTGGTCTTCCACTTGACGGTGATGACGTGCCAAATTTTAGTTTTCAGGAGAGGAAGAAAGCTCTTGGTGTTTTGAGGCAGATGTGTGACTCCAAAGGCATGAAGCAAATTTGTGAAGCTGCCTGCAATGAAGGGGCTCAGATTGCGAAAGGTGGTGCCAAGAAAAAAGGTGCTGCCAAGTCCAAGAGCTATGCAAAGCTTGGCAAGAATGATGTACCCAGGTGGATAATTGAGCATTTTGCTGCCATGCCGAATAGTGATGACTGGACTGTCAAGTGCTTTTTCATGTTGTTGCTCAATGGCTTGTTATTTCCTACTACCTCATCCAATATCTCTGGAGCCGATTATCTATATTGCAAGAATTTGAATCAATTGGCGAAGATTAATTGGTGCAAGGCCTTGCTTTCTGATTTGAAAGTGAAGGCAACGAAGTGGAAGAACAGGGATCGTGATTTGGCGGCACCCGCGTTGCAGGGATGTGTTGCATTTCTCATTGTAAGTCATTCTAATTATTTTTCTGTCAGTAATTTTTGCCACTAGAAATTTAATTAATCCTAAGTTACATATAGTCAGTAATAATGACTTACTGTTATTCTTTACTTTTTTTTGGACAAAAACCTTGTGTTATTTAGTTTTGCTCCCAGTAATTTTGTAACTATGCCCTGTAATTACATATTGTTGATAGCAATTTTTTTTTATGTCCTATGTCTTTCAGTAATTTTTGTTATTTTTACATATTGTCAGTAACATTTCTGTTATTTTACATTTTAGATTTGCTGTCAGTAATTTATCATGTCTAATGTGGTTCAGTAATTTATTGACATTTTTCATATTTGCTTCCAGTAATTTTATGACTATTTTATTCCTAGTAATCTACATATTACTATCAGTAATTTTTTATGTCCCGTGTCTGTCTGTAGTTATATTATCTCGACAACCTGAGGTGTAGTAATATGATTGTTGATTGTTCAGTAACACCTCGCGCAAGCTTCTTTACTTCTATTGTAATTAAGAAAATTGCCACGGCTGACAAGAAGGTTAACAGCGATGGTTCAGTTTCATATGGCCAATTACCTGTAAGCCTTTGTGTTTATTCTAGTATTTTCCCATTTGCACATATTGTTTGCATTTTGTTATGTTTCACTATATGTATTATTATTTTTGCCCTTACCATGTATTTTTTGCTTTATATATGAATGTAGTTGAGGGATAAAGCTGACACTTGCTATGAAAATGCCCGTGTCTGCCATGATCATTTTGATGCAAGGGGCGACAATCAAGAGCGTAGTGTTGATTCTTCCAGTGTTGTGCGAGTCATGGGTGTCATACGGGGTGGACGTGACACTAATCCAGGCCAAAAGAAGGCCACAGCTGCACCTGCTCAGCCTCCACCAGCCCCTCGTGCTCGTCAGGCTACAGCTGATTCTCGACCTCCACCCGCACCGCGTGCTGCCAATCCTCGCGGCCCTCATCGACAACCCACCGGGTAGTCTTGTTTTCACACTATGCCTGCTGACCTTCTAAAGTTGCAACCCTTGCTTGATGGGTGCTTAAAATCCTTCACAGATGATCATCAAAAGCAAGCTCTTTCTTCAGCTCTTTTGCAGTATGATAGTCGAGTAGAAAGTGGAGCAGCTATGATGGAAGAAGGCATGAAAATTTTTTTCAAGGGAAAGAAAGATGTGTTGGATGCCCAGATTAATGTTGTCTCTGATATCTGGGGAATTCTTGGTCATTCTCAATCTGTTGATGAATCTGTTCAGTCACCTAGGACACAGCGTGCAAAGCATCATGCTTCTGCAAGTTTTACTTGTCTTCTTCCTTATATCTTTTTTAGTAATTGTATGGTATTATGTCATCACTTAGTAATTCTGTTTGACCTCCCTTTTTATTTGCAGGCATCAGATTCACTGGCTTCTAAGAGGTAGAGAACAATAGATGGATCCGAGGGAGGAAATGTAGAATCTTCAGGAGTTGCGGTCAGTATTTGTTTTTTTTTCATTTGTCAATAATTTTAAGTAGTGTCAGTAATTTATATGATAATCAGTTTAAATACACTAGAGATAAAAAGTATTTATGACAAGGTTAGTAATTTCATGGAATGAGTAACACTTTTCAGTAATTTTTTAGGATCAGTAAGAATTATACTTATCAGTTTAAATACACTAGAGATAAAAAGTATGTATGACAAGGTCAGTAATTTCATGGAATGAGTAACACTTTTTAGTAATTTTTTATGATTAGTAAGAATTATACTTATCAGTTTAAATACACTAAAGATAAAAAGTATTTATGACAAGGTCAGTAATTTCATGGAATGAGTAACACTTTTTTATTTAATTGATGCAATAAGTAATTTCCTTTTAGTATTGGCTGTAATTTATGGCACAATTGTCAATAATTTTTTTACATCAATCATTTTCATAACTGTTTTGAGTAATGAGTAATTTATGTGCCATTTCTCTTTCTCATTCTTATTTTTTTATGTTATGAATTCTAGAGTGCAGACTGAACCCTCTAACCTACACCCTCCGCCTCCGCCACTACCTGATGAAAATGTCAATTCTAGTCAGGAGCATGCTCAAGCACAGTCATCCCAGGTTACTTTTCTTTTTTTCAATCAGTAATTTTTCATATTATTTTGCTTGGAAACAACATGCTGATTTTTTATTGGGGGGGTGGGGGGTGCAGGTTGAACCTTCTAACATAGATCCTCCTTTTCCTCCACAACCACCCGATGGAGTTGGCACTTCTAGTGCGACAAATGTTGAGGTTCCTTTTTTTCTATCAAGTTGCCACTTTTTTTGTATCAGTAATTTTATTTATTTTTTTGATTTATTTATGTTGTCTAGATAAGTTAATTTTTTTTAGTATTGCTTTTGTAAGAAGCTGTCACATTCTTTTAATTTTTCTGTATATCTTTTGCAAGAAGTTGTTACATCCCTTTTATTTTTTTTCAGTCTCAATCTTTTGGCATTCATGAGACAAGTTTTGACTATGAGTCATGGCAAAATACTACATGCATCCTCCGTGATTTTGAACATGATGCATTGATGCTACACAGAAATCTCATCTTGACATGAGGGTTAATGATGATCTATGTGCTAACGATTCGGGAGTGCAGGTTGAATATTATACATGCATCCTTTTTTTTCTATTCAGTAATTATTTTTGGCTTCCAATAATAATTTTACAAGCTGTTTCATCTCATCATAGGATAATACTGAGACCATTTTCTCTGCCCCAAAGCGTCGGGTCACTCGGTCTATGAAGGCTGATACTGTCGAACATGTTAAGCTCAACACCTATTCTCGGAAGCCAAGGAGGGGAAGGAAGAAGAAGAACAAAGATGTTGATGATGAGGAGATACCGCAGTTTTCATTCGATGATAAACCCCCCTACCTTGGTGTGCCATTGGAATGGGGCAATGGACCGGTGTTCAAAGTTGAGAGCCCCGACATGGTTTCTCCATTTGACAAACCAGAATGGGCTCCTCAGTACCCAAGAACCGATTTAGTAGAAGGGCTCAGGAAATTCATGATCTCTAGACATTCCTTCTTTGCAACATACTATTTTATCCTTTTATTTTTTTTGTTTCACATCTGATATATCCAGTATTTCTTTTCTTATGAAGTCCAGATATTAATTCAAATTTTAGATGGTACATGTATTAATGAAGTAGCATACATGTGCATGGATTTTTTCATCTCAACAACCGAGAAAACTCTGAGCTCCAAAACTTATAGTGATATATTTATGATGTCAGGGCAATTTATTACTGATACTTTTGCTGATGGAAATATGGGTGAAGCTCTAAACTTGGATTATTTCATACAATGCCTCAAGGATGATGACGAAGCTATTAGGCCACAATGTTCTGCTTATTGGATTGTGGTTCCAACTTGTGTTTCGGTAAGTTCTATACCTGAACAAAAATTTAGTTTTTCTTGTTTCTTTCTCTTTTCCCTTTTTGAATGAGTGTCTCTTGTGTTTTGAGAAGTGTCTATAATTTTTAGAATCAGCAAGACTTTTTTATTGCCAATACAATCTAGTGTTTTTGTCAGTAATTTTATAGATCAGTGTCAGCAACTATATGCCATTTATTTTAGTGTTGCATATAGTCAGTAACTTTAGTCATCAGTAATTTTGTGTCAGTAATTTGATTTAGTATTTTTCCTGTGTGTTGTTTTATCCTTGTAATTAATTTTATTTCATGCTGCAGTCCTTGCTTCTACATGAGAATTATTTCAAGGAATCACCATATGATGAAAATGTCCCCTACAAGTTGTTCAAATATCGCTTTACAGCTGAACAGATTCTTAATGCAAAACTTGTGAGTTATATTGTGGATTTCAATTTTTATTTCCTATTGCGCTTCCATGTAATACCTTTTTTTTACATGACATGTTATTTTTTACACTACAATTATTTTTTGTATAGATATTTGTTCCTATACACAAAGGATATCATTGGGCATTGTACTGCATCAATATGTTCCATGGGCAGATTGATATACTGGACTCTCTAGATTGGCAACAGCAGTATGACAAGGACCAGTGGCATAGTGATGTTTGCACGCGTATATGGGAGAGGATGAATTCAATACTCAAAAGAGTCACAAAGGATAGGTCTCCTGACATCAGCAGTTGGGGAGTTACATTTGTTGATGTTCCAAGGCAGTCGCTTGTAGATGATTGCCTCTACTTCTGCATGTTGTTTCTTGAACGATACAATGGATTCATGCGGTCCTTAGTGCCTGATATTATCCCGGTTAGCACATTACCTATTTCTTTTTTATCTTTTCATTTCCAATTATATATGAAGCTTGTTTGTCCTTAATATTTTCCTCCTTTTTTCCTATGTTATTGCTGTCTTGTTATTTGCAGAGCTTGGGGGGTGAGTACAGGGCACGATTGTTGCACTACATGATGTTCCATCGTGTGAATGAACGACGCAACAAGATTCCTCCAGAGATTGAGATCTTTTCGCAACCTATTCAATAGACATGAACTCTTTTTCTTTCTTGTATTTTGTGTGATTTGTGTAATCAATGTGGCACGCACTATCTGCATTATTTTGATACTATTGTCTGTGATGGTTATGTTTCATGTGGTATACTTTTTGTAAAATGGATTCTGGATGGAAAAATTATGGAGTGAAGTTATTTTCTCAGTGCAATCAGTAATTTTCCTTCGAATTGTATTAGTAAATCTTTGTTAGTAATTTCTCAATGAGTTGTGTCAGTAATTTTTTTGGATCAAGTTTTTTTTGTATTATCAGTAATAAATCTAAACAACATTCAAGCATGTGTATAGTTTAGTGTGCATACGAGTATCAGTAATAAATATAAACAACATTCAAGCATATGTATAATTTAGTGTGCATATGAGTTGGAGAATTTATTGTGTCAAGGGATTGGAGAATTTATTGCCACATGGTTTTGGCCCTAGAATCCAACATCATCTCCTACGGTGATAGAAATTGTCAACTCATTGGAGAATTTAGTGTGTCAAGGAATTGGAGAATTTAGTGTACAAAGGAGTTGGAGAATTTAGTGTGTCAAAGGGTTGGAGAATTTAGTGTTTATTGCTACATGGACTTCAGTAATTTTGTAAGAATTAGTAATTTCCTTTTGTATAGTATCAGTAATTTTTCTGTTAGTAATACCTCAGTTTTCATTTAGTGTGTCAAGGAGTTAGAGAATTTATTGTGCAAAGTAGTTGGAGAATTTAGTGTGCAAAGCATTTGTAGAATTTAGTGTGCAAAGGAGTTGGAGAATTTAGTGTGCAAAGGATTTTGAGAATTTAGTGTGTCAAGGGGTTGGAGAATTTATTGCCACATGATTTTGGCCCTAGAATCCTATATCGTCTCCTACGGTGATAAAAATTGTAAACTCATTGTTGAATTTAGTGTGTGAAGGAGTTGGAGAATTTAGTGTGCCAAGCATTTGTAGAATTTAGTATGCAAAGGAGTTGGATAATTTAGTGTGCAAAGGATTTTGAGTTTTAGTGTGTCAAGGGGTTGGAGAATTTAGTGTTTATTGCCACATGGATTCAGTAATTTTGTAAGAATCAGTAATTTTCTTTTGTATAGTATCAGTAATTTTTTGTTAGTAATGCCTCAGTAGAATTTAGTGTGTCGAGGAGTTGGATAATGTAGTGTGCCAAGAAGTTGGATAGTTTAGTGCGTAAAGGAGTTGGAGAATTTAGTGTGCCAAGGAGTTGGAGAATTTAGTGTGTAAAGGAGTTGGAGAATTTAGTGTGTCAAAGGGTTGTAGAATTTAGTGTGCCAAGCATTTGTAGAATTTAGTGTGCAAAGGAGTTGGAGAATTTAGTGTGTAAAGGATTTTGAGAATTTAGTGTGTCAAGGGGTTAGAGAATTTAGTGTTTATTACCACATGGATTTAGTAATTTTATAAGAATCAGTAATTTTCTTTTGTATAGTATTAGTAATGTTTTGTTAGTAATGCCTCAGTAGAATTTAGTGTGTCGACGAGTTGGATAATTTAGTGTGCCAAGGAATTGGAGAGTTTAGTGCGTAAAGGAGTTGGAGAATTTAGTGTGCCAAGGAGTTGGAGAGTTTAGTGCGTAAAGGAGTTGGAGAATTTAGTGTGCCAAGGAGTTGGAGAATTTAGTGTGTAAAGGAGTTGGAGAATTTAGTGTGTCAAAGGGTTGTAGTATTTAGTGTTTATTGCTACATGGACTTCAGTAATTTTGTAAGAATTAGTAATTTCCTTTTGTATAGTATCAGTAATTTTTCTATTACTAATACCTCAGTTTTCATTTAGTGTGTCAAGGGGTTAGAGAATTTATTGTGCAAAGTAGTTGGAGAATTTAGTGTGCAAAGCATTTGTAGAATTTAGTGTGCAAAAGAGTTGGAGAATTTAGTGTGCAAAGGATTTTGAGAATTTAGTGTGTCAAGGGGTTGGAGAATTTATTGCCACATGATTTTGGCCTTAGAATCCAACATCGTCTCCTACGCTGATAAAAATTGGCAACTCATTGGAGAATTTAGTGTGTCAAGGAGTTGGAGAATTTAGTGTGCCAAGCATTTGTAGAATTTAGTGTGCAAAGGAGTTGGAGAATTTAGTGTGCAAAGGATTTTGAGAATTTAGTGTGTCAAGGGGTTGGAGAATTTAGTGTTTATTGCCACATGGATTCAGTATTTTTGTAAGAATCAGTAATTTTCTTTTGTATAGTATCAGTAATTTTTTGTTAGTAATGCCTCAGTAGAATTTAGTGTGTTGAGGAGTTGGATAATTTAGTGTGCCAAGGAGTTGGAGAGTTTACTGCGTAAAGGAGTTGGAGAATTTAGTGTGCCAAGGAGTTGGATAATTTAGTGTGTAAAGGAGTTGGAGAATTTAGTGTGTCAAAGGGTTGTAGAATTTAGTGTGCCAAGCATTTATAGAATTTAATGTGCAAAGGAGTTGGAGAATTTAGTGTGCAAAAGATTTTGAGAATTTAGTGTGTCAAGGGGTTGGAGAATTTAGTGTTTATTGCCACATGGATTCAGTAATTTTGCAAAAATCAGTAATTTTCTTTTGTATAGTATCAATAATGTTTTGTTAGTAATGCCTCAGTAGAATTTAGTGTGTCGAGGAGTTGTTTAATTTAGTGTGCCAAGGAGTTGGAGAGTTTAATGCGTAAAGGAGTTGGAGAATTTAGTGTGCCAATGAGTTGGAGAGTTTAGTGCATAAAGGAGTTGGAGAATTTAGTGTTTTTTACCACATGAATTCAGTAATTTTTTAGAATAAATCTAAACAACATTCATACTTTTACATTCAAACTTCAATGAGTAATCCATTATGTATATATAAGTATACAAAATATTTATGCAATGCACAACCAAGGTTCTTACATGATTTCATGATTGAAAATCTATATATATCACCACCCATATGTACAATGCTGCATCTATCTACCTACTCTAAATCAGATTTTACACGTGTGTGTTCTAATTGTAATCTACATATATCAGAAACAATAATTCATGCTATATTTATGTTTTTTATTGTGTCAATCATCGGACATTGATGCGTACTCAGCACCATCATCTCTTGCACTGTATTCTAAATAGTAGTCGTCATTGATACCATAACATGTGCTTGATCCAGCTATACCACATCCGTTCTTCATCATCGCGCTCCTTGTCCTCCTTTGCCTGTCCAATATTAAGCATATCAGTTTTTTTGACACTAGATTTTTACTTGAGCTACGAAAATGAACCCCCACTTACATTCCAACATCCATATCATGCATATCATGCACCCTCTCATTCACACTTCCTCCCTCTCTTGTTGTACCCCTTCCACTTCCACTCCCCCTTGGCCTCCCCCTTGGTTTTTTTGTCACCCCCTCTGATTCCATCCTGCTAACTCTATCACATGTTGCTGCATTATGACCAGGGGCAAGCTTTTCACATTTGAGGCATCTCCTTTTCTTCTTTTCCTTGGGTTGCTGAAAGTGTGGCTGAGGTGCGTCCTCACCTCCGTTGCTTTTCTTACGGCTGCCTTTGGTGGTTGAAACCGAGGGGGGCAGCAGCCGAGACATTGCCGCTTTCTTGTCCTGTGCTTGGTGCAGCAGTATCATTGGAAGGGGTTTGTGTGGTTTCTGATGCTTGTATAACCAGATCTGATGGTATTGCATCTAGGACTGTAATAGCTTTTGTGATCAACCGATTAGCTATATCCATCGCCTATACAAAAATTAATTACACATTAGGAAAATGATGTGGCAGGGGCAGCAATATTCATCAGTAATTTTACAACATATAATCAGTAATTTTGTTTCATTTTTAACAAGCTTACAAGTTCAAGCAATCTTTTGCAGAAATTTTTACCAACCATGTGCTCACCTCAGATGACATTATTGCAGACCTTTGTAGCCTGAACAGATTTGAAAGTATACTTGCTGCCCATTTAGCCTTAGTGTCTCCATTGGGGCCAAGAAACATATTATCGTGCCTGTCAAAATTTGTTTCCACGGACGGGGTTCCTGCTGTAGCGCTTGAGAATATATCTCGATGGTATGTGATCAATGAAAAGGTGTGTGAATGCCAACACCAGGTGACAGCAAAACAACCCTGTACTATTTTATTTCAAGGTTCAGTAATTTCATATTTTTCACTGCAGATATGTATTACAACATGTACGACATACCTTTGTGCTCCCAATTCATGCACTCGCAGTTGAACACCAAATTCTCCGATTCTTCAACATCTATTACTGCTTTCACACTGAACTCATGTTGTATCCATGGGAAAGTAGTATCCACGGGATGGTGCTTAAAGAAGTAGTATCCAGTTTTCTCCGGATTAGGATGTATTGTGAATTTAGTGCTTCTTTTTTTAGTCTCCTTGAACTCTTTGAACATATTTCTTGAATATATTTTGGACAATTGTATCCATGGGAAAGTAGTATCCACGGGATGGATGGTATGTGACGGTAACAGGTTCAGACTGTTACAAAAAATTATCATGAACATTCAGTAATTTCAACGAAATTCTATACACATCAGCAATTTTTTCACATTTATATATTCAGTAAATTTTCACATTGAATACGTTCAGTAATTTTTCACATCACAAAATGTTCACGGTAATTCTATTCAACCTATTCCATGAGATGTTGTAATTTCACAATTACTACCATCAGTAATCCCTTCACATTAGCACATTCAGTAAAATTTTCACATTAGTACATTCAGTAAATTTTCACACGAGTACATTCTGTAAATTTTCACAGCATATAAAATGTTCATGGCAATTCTATTCAACCTATTCCATGAGCTGTAGTAATTTCTTTATTACCACCATCACTAATTTTCAGTTATTTCTCAACATAACATAAATACAAATAGTAGGGGGTAGTGATGGGGGGTGTTACCTGTGAATTGTATCTCTCTCTCGCCTCATTCTCATACATGTGCTGCAGCATCTCAAGGAATTGCTTTACGAATTCATGGATAGGAGTTGAGTTATCAACATACCCTCCTTTAACCAAAGCATTAACACTCTCGCTTCTCTGTGTTGAAGACATTGTTCCACAAAAAATATTTTTGTAGAATGCTGCAATCCACATTTTCCTAATATTGAATAAACTCTCCATGACTGCACTGTCATGAATCTTGAACTCATTGAGCATGTCTGTCCATGCCCTCTCGAATTCTGCAGGATTCAAAGGATGATTTATCACTGATGTTAGCTTGTCACACAAAGTTGGATGAACATTGTACAACTGTTTTAGTGGGTCTTTATATTTCCTCAACATATGCCACCTACAGAACCTGTGGTAGGTCTATGGGAATATTATAGGTATTGCGATCTCCATGGCATTATCCTGATCTGGAGGAAAAAGGAAGAAACAAAAATAAGGTAGCTAATTATGTTCATGCTGCAGCAAGCCATGTACCTATATATCAGCCATATATTTTATATTTTTATTTGGAATACCTGTGAATATTGTTATGGGGTCTTTGCCACCCATGCAATCCCGGAACTGCTCAAATACCCATCTGAATGTCCCTTCCCGCTCATCTCTTATCAGTGCTTGTGCAAACACAATGTTTTGTAGCTGGTTATTGAAACCCACAAACATTGCTAGAGGCATGTTGTACCGATTGGTTCTGTATGTAGTATCAAATGTTACAACATCTCCATAGTCTCCACACAAAAACATAAGATTTTTTTTGTTAAATAACCAGCCTTATTTATGATTGGTTATTAGTTATCTGCTTGGACGATTAGTCAGCAAGTTATACCTTTGTAATCACCTTGCTGGCTAGCAAAACTCCAGAATATGTTACGCACCACATTCTTGTCATCCAATTCAAATTAGTAGTAGAATTGAGGGTTGTTCCTCTTGCACTCCTCAAAATACTTCACCATTTTAGGTATGTCATCAATTACATCATTACGAGCAATGGCAGCCCTCCTGCATACACAACAGCCAGACGACCAGTAAATGCATATTTCAGTAATTTTAATCTGTGGACTTTCAGTAATTTTCTTCTGAACAACACCTGTTTTGCACATCTTTTTCTGTCACATTTATGCTCATAAATTTTACATGCCTGATTTTGTTGTTGAGCAACATGTCAATCATGGTGGTTAGTGCAGGGTCCTTATTCTTGTGTGCTCTCATGCGCTTCACCATCCTTGGGGACCAAGTAAGGATATGGTTGTGCTCAAGCACAATTCTCTTGAAATGCATAACCCCTTCGTCCTTTGACTGCAACGCGCATACCATTGCCTTGCAACCTTTCCGCATGGTTGTCTTATCCCTTTTGATGTCTCCCCCCGGGCTACCCCTATGCTTCCCTTCAAATGAACATTCATATTCTTGCCCACGTTTGTCGTTCCTCTTTCTACCCTTTCTAACTAGAAAACCAGCAAGCATTACATACATAGCATAGAAATTGTATGCTTTATCCAGACTTTCAAAGGTCATGTCACTATGCGGGACATACTTCGGACCAATTCTTGGGTCCTGCACAGTGAAAAAAAAATTGTAATTCCCCCTGCCCCAGTAATTTTGTGATCCAACATATTTTTTTATCCTAGGATATTCTAGCAAATGCATCGAACAAAAAGTCTACCTATATTGCACACTTCTAGGAACCAGTAATTTTTTTAGAATTATGTTACACAGTAATTTCATGGTAAAAAAAATACCCCATAAAAAATGATGTGAAACTACTTACATGAGTATATGTTGGTTCCACCTCTGGCGTGATTAGCTACTTAGGGGCGATAGGAGCTGGAGGCGTAATCATGACCCTATACCTCATTGAATCTTCAAGCCATGCCGGGCTGAATGATACAGGCACAGCTGGGATGGGAGCATGAGGGGTTGATGAGATGGCAGGTGCAGTAGTCACCGATGCAGTAGTCACCGGTGTTGGTTGAGATGGCAGGCCATGTTTCTGACCCCATTTAGCATGTGTGCGTTCACAGCAGCAGCACCCTCACTCTCCATGTTTCTACAGTAAAAAAATATCAAATAAGACACAACCAATATGTATTATTATATAGCATCAGTAATTTTACAGTCAATCCAATACATTTATTGACCCTAGTAATTTAAAGGTACATTTATACATCAAGCAAAAAAAGTACTCCACACTACTGGAACCAGTAATTTTTAGAAGTAACATAAATAGTAATTTCATAAATCAACCCAGTAATTTTTATGCTTTCTAGTAGTTTTATTTGTTTCACCCAAATCAACACATTCAGCTAGTAAATTGACATCAGTATATTCAGTAATTTCTCATAGCAAATACAAGAGTTCGTAATTTCATTTGTTTTACCCAAATCAGCAAAATCAGCTAGTACATTGATAACAGTATATTCAGTAAATTTTCACAGCAAATATAGGACTCAGTAATTTCATTTGTTTTACCCAAATCAGCACATTCAGCTAATAAATTGATAGCAGTATATTCATTAAATTTCATCAGAACTCTAACATGTTCAGTAATTTCATAAATCCCTACCAAGTAATTATAGAATCTAGATCTAATCAGTACTGCTAGAATGAGATGATGAAGAATCTCAGCTGGGGGGTAGGAGTAGAACTTGCCTTGTCACTCCCGCGTCGAGGAGGAACCGTGGTCGGTGGAGGAGGAGGAGGACGGGTGTCGCCGGGGGAATCGACGGGGAAGAAGGCGGGGGTGGGGGGGGTCCCTCGGGAACTACACGCCATGGACGATGAGGACGAAGGTCGGTTGATGGGGGTAAGAGAGGACGGGGATCCTCGTCGTTTAGTCCTAGATCAGCATCGGCGGGTGCACTCGGCCGACGGGGGAGGAATCTATGGGGCCTTGTTCAGCCTAGGCTGGCGCACATGACAGACGGGGAAGAAGGAGGTCGGGAGATCCTAGATCGGCTTTGGGAGGGGCACGCGGGGGGTTATCGAGTCTGTGTCGGGCTATTTTGGATCCGAATCGGGACTGGGATGGTAGGAGTCTCGGTCAGGCGGGTTGCCTGGCTCGGTCGGTAGTCAGTTGGGTGGCTCAGGGTGTAGAATCTACACCCTGGGTGTAGAATAGTTCTACCGTGTATATATATATATATATATATATATATATATATATATATATATATATATATATATATATATATATATATGTGTGTGTGTGTGTGTGTGTATATATATATATATATATATATATATATATATATATATATATATATATATATATATATATATATATATGTGTGTGTGTGTATATATATATATATAGATATAGATATATAGATAAGCCCTGCGCTATTTGACACCAAGGGTATTGAATAACAATTCAGTACCCAGGCCCAAAGCTCCCACCCACGCTGAGCACCTGGTCGCAACAGACCCTGGATGGAAACAGGCATCTCTCAGGCGGTCTCCATTCCCTCAACCCTGGCCCACACTCCGGAACGTGGGAATCAACTGGTATTGGTTTTTTTCAGGTCCGGTTTTTTCATTGTGAGCTTGTTCTGGACATTGTTTTTTCTATCCCACGTTAGTACTTTATTCGTTCCTACATGGACCTAGTAAAAACCCCGACGTGCATGTAAAAACTTAATTATGTTGAACTGCATAGGTTGTAGGCACGTTACGACAGCAACATATCTATATCCATCAATATTATTAGTAGTAAAAATGTATTTACTAGATGTGTAAAAGCTTAATACATATCCACTATATGGCTGAGCAGGATGTTCCAGATGACATGTAAATCTGTACCCTATTAGTTTGGAGTACAAATATTCTATCCAAATTATAATCATTCAATATAAACATCCATTTACAAATACCGACGCGGTCAATGTTAGTAAACTTTAATTGTGTATTTGTTGCTCACAAGTTCGAATAAAGTACACTTTACTATATTGTTTTTGTTTTGTGCTCACAAGTCCTGTACTTATTAAAAAAAGGATTTTATAGTTTGTATACTCATTATTTATGATTACATAATGCTTTTAAAAGTTCTAAAACTTTTATGTACCCGTGACTAATCTTTATGGGTTACAAATAGGAGGTGGTTACCGCGCGACCCGCCTGCCACCCGAGACCCTGGTGGCGACGGGCGCCACCTCACTGCACCGCCTCCCACCGCGGTCGGTCCACCGGCCCTGCCCAAAACCATCTATGACTGTCGGATGAAGCTTCACCTCAGACAACCAATTATTATGACTAGCAAGTAAATATCATAGTTTCTGGTGTGTAAAAATTGTTAGTTTTGGAGAGTAAATATTGTTTAACTTTTGATAGTAAATATCGTTTGCAATAAGTAAACGTTCCTCATGAGACCCAGAATTACCAATTGTTATGAAGGGGGACCTTCTACAGGATTACACATGCATGCCCATGCATATGGAAAACATCATGCATGGATATTTGTACATTCCCAATCATCATTGATATATAAAAAAGGAAATATATCTTGCCACGCATATAAAGACCTTTTTTGTGCGAATATTTGCAAAAAAAAAACTTGCTGGCAGGTATTTGGGTCCTGCTCACACCACACGTACTGTTAAAAAAAAGGATTTTATGATTTCCATGCACGTTATTTATGATTGATTTATATGTTTAATATTTTCATAGCTTTTATGGTCCTAGTGACCAATCTTTCTGTGTTACCACTTGATGTCAGTATATCTCGCCTAAGATAAATTCACGTAAGAATACATAATTTTTTATGACTCGACAAAGAAGTATTTATAGTTTAACAATTAAAAACCAGGACGGATCTTCAATCGAAACTTTAATTCTCCTTATGAACGCATTCACTAATGTAATGTTTGGTCACATAATTGTCTTCTTCTCACAAGTCTTGTACTTATTAGAACTAGTAGTGATGCACGTGCGACACGCACGTAAGAAGATTAATTCATGCAACATGCGCTAAAGATTCAATATTTTTTTAAGAACAAAATAAAAATCAATGTCTCATCTACAATATAGTCAATATTTTGTTATCACTATTTGAACATGAATTTCAAAACATGATCCTATCACTATTTGTCTCTATCATTATGTAGGGGCCACACTGTGTACGTTGCAAATTATAGAATCATCTTTAAACTTTTCATCCTAATGACTTCGTCCATTAGCACTCATTCAATATTGTTTAACGACATCAATGGATTTTTTGACATCTAATATGTTGCCATCGTAGCTAGATAAATAATTGAAATACAATACATAAAAACATATTATCTGTTCAGCAGTGAAGAACAGCTTTATAAGATGGATGGCAAAGAGCCAAAGATGAAAGTAGCAGGTAAATTATAGCAATGATGTTTAGACCACGAGATCAAAAAAATATGGTTCTAAACATTTCCCCCATTTTCTAATAAAGATAAATAAACTGTGCACCTTGGAGAAAAAAATAAATTAAGTCACATTGACCTCTTACTCCCACGTACTTCTGTGCTTCTATCATACTTTAACACCAACAATAGGCAGGAAAACTATTCATATAACTGATAGATATCATAGGCTTCATATTGTGAGTAATAAGTTATAAGAGATTGAGTAGTTCTTGTGGAATCTTGAAATGTGATGTGGAATGGCCCTGCAAGGAAAAGGAACAACAAAATAAGATTTATCAATCCTTTCACTAATTATGTGCATAAGTATCGATAGAAAGTGCAGAAGTACATCCAAAGATGTAGCAAAACTCATGTTTAATTTCAGTAGGTAACCACATGATAGGATCAAGCACTATTCAACCATAAAACCGAAGTGGCGCACATCTCATGATTTATCAGTTCTTGTACAACATGTATAAGGAATTTAACAGAAAAAAATCATACCTTTATTGACTTTAAGAGATGGATAATTTAGCATATGGTATCTGTTAGAAATTTTAGTTAAGAGTACGTTGCAAATAATCCTGAGCATTCCACAAAGGCAAAATCAATATATTTTTAAAAAAATAAACAAAGGCAAGTGAAAAAATATATCAGAAGAACATGTACACTAAATTATTACTCATTTGCAAACGGTAAATTTATATAAACAGGTAGCAAGGGTTTACTGATGGTAAACAAACTAACAATGAAGTAAGCTAGAAAAGAAAACACTTCTTAGAAAGCATCTCACCTTGTCAGGAATCCACACTTCTCACGAATGATTTGTACGAGATAAGTTAGATTCAACATATAGTCTAGAATATATTGGGTGGATTGGTTTCTCAGGAGAGGTAGCCTTGCAGGCACAATGGTGTCATCATCGCTGTCATAATCTGTCTCCCTGTGGGGGACAAGGGTCCTAAGTACAATCTCAAGAATAATTGATAGCACCTGAAATAATTTGATATGTTAACACAGGATCAGCCATGATCAAAAGTAAATGTTCGCATGATACGGCAAGTGACCAAACGTATCAGAAGAACATGTAACTGCTTTATTACTGATTTGCAAAGGGTTCATTTATAGAGTGATAAAGACTGAGTGCTAATGCACGAAGTGGAGAAAGATTCTCACCTGAGCAGCCACCATTGACAGGCCTAACCATTCACACAAAACATGTGCTCGTGGCTGGTATAATTAAACAGCATGCAATTCCAAAGATTTATCAAACTCAAGGATACGCAATAGCGGCAGTGACTATTAGCAATATCTGCAGCATTATGCCAGAGCATGTCAGCTAGTAAAGAAAGATCCCCAAGCCAAGAAACGTGTAGATAAACCTGCGTGATCAATGAATTATCTTAGTAAAACTACTCTCAATAGAAATCAGATCATATTACTCACTCTTAATATGAAAGAAACAATGGTATCACAACACTCAATGGAATCGATTTTAGATACCAAAGTCACAAAACTAAACAAAGATGAGTAGCCATTTGCAACAGAGTAGATAACTTGCACAGCATCAGATATCTAACTATCTAACAATATGACATGACAGGCTAGTATCAACCATCTGTGATTTATTAATCACTTGCCAAAATCTGAAGAGGATATAAACTGTAGGAGTACCTAAATAATAAAAAAAAGCATTGTCATAAAAAAACAATCTTGATAGGATGTTCTGGAACAACGCTAATCATAATAGCATGCTAATCAAAATGACCTAGACTGCGGTATGAAATTTGCTAATCAATAACAGAACCTTGGTGTGAATTTATGAAAGCATTGTCATGAAAAACAATCAGGATGGGACTTGAACTTGTATCCATTACCATAAACAACCAGAATGAGTGAACCCAACAAATTCAGCTATGCAGTGAAAAAACTGGATTAGGTGAGAGTATAGAACCTTTTTAACCATATGGCTTGAAAAGCTCCAAGATGAAACCTCACTGCCTTCTCCTTGCAGTTGCACAACTTGCATCTGCAGCATCCTCTCTCAGTCGACCTTGCGGGTTCTCCACGGTGACAAAGCAGAGCTCAAAAGTAGCATATGGAAAGGTAACAACAATAGATGCTGAGGATCAATGATGAGAATAAAAAAAATAAAAAATACATTGGTGTTGCGATATAGACTATAGTGGATGGAAATCTGAACCGGAAGGAACTAAAATAAGGCTGAATCGAGAGCAAAAGTTGTGGTGGCACAGAGTTAGATTAAAAAACAAGAGTGAACCTCCCCTTGCATACTTGTATTGTTATGTGCTGCTACTGGCTTAATCACACCCTTTATTAGTCAGATCAATCACTGATTTCGATGCTAAAACCATAATCTCTAGAAAACAAACTTTTGGTAAAACAAGAACAGTTCGTAGGTTGAAAGGAGAGATAAGTTACCAGTGCAGGCGATGGTGGTGTCACTATTGTTGCAGCGATTGAAGAATTGTCGCAGCGTTTGAAGAAGTGAACCGCTTATTCGGTGATAGTGATGAACCTTCAAGATCTTTGGCGAAGCAAAGAGCGTGATGCATGGCAGGTCATTCTTCAAGACGTCCTTGAGCCATGCCGGCAGCCCCGTGTCATTCACGTACGGCCCGCATGGAACCAACTTCGACCAACACGCTGACAGGATGGAGCGTCTGACCTAGTCGCATGGTCGCGTGCAGCCAACAGTGGGACGGCAGTGCTGATCGCGTGCACGTGGAGGCGGCAACAGCCAGGGATGGCGGCACCGCAGGATGTGTGGAAACGATGGCACCCCGGCGGGCGACGACTTTCTGCCTCCTGCTGTCGTGCGTGGAGGCGGCAATGGCAGCGCGACTCTCCCGCTTTGGTAGTGTCGGGAGTGGAGGAAGGCAATGGGTGTGAGAAATGAGGTAGGGATCGATCTTCTCTCGCATGAGATTTGATGGACTACCGTAGGAGCACAATTTGGGGTGACGAGGGGCTTGGAAAGAAAACAAATTATGGCAGTGTATCAATAGTTTCAATTGATTGCATTGATAAATTTTGGAAGACGATGCTCAAGGCAATTTAGGGTGGTACTATACTACCGTGTGTGCGTTTAGTGGATATAGGTGGGGGCTAAGAAAGGTTGGGTGACAAAATTTTGTTAGACACAAGACTGTGAGAGATGTCATCAGTGGTTACTCTGTGGTAAAATTTTCCTTCATCTAAGTATTGTATGGTTAGATTAGTTGGTCCCATTTTAATCAAAGGATTTAGATGACTGGGTAGTTATTTGGTCTGGTGAGAAACTATGATGTATGAACTCATTCCTTATTGGTTTAGAAAAGGATTTTATATTTTGTATGCTCCTTATTTACGGTTACGTTATACTTTTAAAAGTAGTGCACGATCCCCTCACGTGCGCCATGTCTCCCCACCATTCTGAACGTGACCGCCACAAGCTCTGCCCGTCGTATTCCACTGTTGTCCGGCTCCGTCTGTTCCACTTCCCTACCGCCAACCCTGCCCGCCATCTACGACTCTGGTGGCCCCAAGCGTCACCTCGCTGCACCGCCTCCCACCGCCGGTCGGGTCACTAGCCCCGCCCAAAATCATCTATAACCGTCGGTTGAAGCTTCGCCCCAGACAACCGAGTCACGCTAAACGTACCACTGGTAGTAAACCGCCTATGGTCTTTGCCGCCGCATTGAACCGCCCACTCCCCCTGCGCTCCACTGCTCCAGCCTTGCCGCTCGATCCGCCACCCATGCCTTGCCGCTCTCTGCTCTTCCGTGCGAGCTAGGCCAGGCCGCACGAGGTCACGCGATACTGCTTCCGTGCGACCTAATGCGGATTATACTTGCCGTTACAAATAAGGTCAGTTTCCTCGGCTCTAAGCTCAGTTCATCAGTGAATAAAAACTCCTGCATCAAATGTTAGCCTTCAAGAGTAATATAAATATATTTATTATTAGTTTGATCGTTATTTATGATTGGGTTTATATACTTACAAAACACATATACTTTACGGTGTTAGTTCTTCTTGTCCAAGTTCTCATAACAATTTATATAGCTTTTTATGAATTGACAAAGCAGTGTTTATATTTTGAATATTCAATCCGGGATGGATCTGCTATCCGAATTTTGAATTCTCCTTTCTTGAGCATGCAAAGACTAATGTTTGGTGGTCCCCAGTATTTTCCTACCACCATGGTGTGGCTTATACGTACTAGTATGTATTCACGAGTTGACAGTTCAAGCATGCAATTGTTTTTCGTGTTTTTAGTTTTTACTATGAACATAATGTTCTTATAAACCAAGAATTAGACTTCTCTATCAATGTTTAAAATAGGATTTTTATGATCTTATTACATGGTATTTGTGATTTGAATTAATGCTGCTTCTTTTATATGAACTAGTTACAATGCCCGTGCGGCACGTACGCGCGGATAAAGTTTTTAAGAATATCATAGTTAGAAAAATAGTTTTAATAGTATGTATTACTATAGTATAAAAAGTATATTAAAAGTAAATATTATTTAATTAAAAACATTTAAAGATGATATAACATATTATTTAAACTAACATGTTAACATAATATGTAATGAATTATTACAACAAAAAAATGAGAGAAGGTTCATAGACATGTTCAAACCAAAACATCTAGTTTTTAATTTTAAAATATAAATACTTTTTAATATACAATTTATGAGATGACATTCATTCCCGTTCAAGAGTTGATGTATCAAATTATAAAATATATTAAGTAGAAAATGACCTCTCCATTCACATAATTTTTTTCCACAATCACATTATGTTGCTTTTAATCCACCTTAATAACATTCTTCATGTAAAAATATCATATCCTCCATAATTTTGTGTTGCTTTGCACCGTTACCTTGGGCAATCTGAATAAATAATTTACTATATACACAATACGACCTCAAATATATTAACCTTATTGCTATATGAGTAATTATATTCTAAACACCAGGATGCACACATGTACAAATTATTAAAAAGTACTGGCATTAGATTGATGTTGCGAGGATTGAACCTAATCTTTCCTTTGCTTTTCCGATGCATGAATTTTAAAGTGAAAATCAACTTCAAAGACAACCCAAATTCTCTGGTTAATCAAATAAACTATAAAAGATCGAAATCACTCACTTGCTATCATGAATCACTCATAAATGTGAATCTAAACCAAAGTTAATAAAAACACTTTGATAAATCTCAATATATATATGATATCTAAAGTCTGATCAAACAAGACAAAAATGGATGGAAGACCTCTAGGCTATTGACATGTACCAGGGAAAAAGATAAGAGTCTATTTAGCATACATATTGATCATTATTCATTGACACAAAATCAAATAGGCGTCAAACAGAAAAAAAACCAGTACTATGGGCAGAGAGGTAATTGTTCCTTAGAAATTTGTACCAGCACTTATTGAAACAAACACCTTGATTGAATTACAATGGTAATTCACACTGATACCTAAGCAATAGCAAGTAATTAACTGTTGCTTGAGCAATTTAAAAATACAAGCTGCAATAATTCATACAGAAATGATTAGTGCAGAAATCTTGCCATTTACCGCCTAATTTTTAACATGTTTACACCTTCCAAAAAATGATCAACTCTGTACAAATAAAAAGACAAGAGACAGAGTCTATCTAGGTTTTTCCTGTTCATATAATATCATGTCATGATAGTAGTTATTAGCCAAATTTGTTATTAACATGTGGTTCCCAGAGCTCTAAACATATTAAACCTCTTTTCATTCCCAACTGTTACCATAGATTAATCATGATTCACCATTGTAGTCTCAAATCAATCAATTACTGTCAGTCTATCACCTTCAACCTCCATTAGCAGTTCTTTTATCATCTTCACAAGGTTCAAACTTTTACAATCTATAAATATCAAAATACCATGTTGCAAATAAGTGCATCTACTGACATGTGTCAGAAACTATTCCAAAATAAAACTGATGAATGTTTACTTTTTAGCATAAATCTTTGAAGATCACAAACTCAATACTCTCACATGATTATAAGTTGAAAAGACACCCAGGATATTTAGGAGCAGTAAACAAACATATCTAAAATAAATACTGACTAAAATAAGCTGTGAAAATTACACGGTAGCATCCTATGATTCAGCTTCTACTGTTATTGCACATATTGTGTGCATGCATGGTGCACCCAACCACTTATTATCTTGTTTCACATCATTGAAGCTGCAGCAAATATCATGTTCCATAAAAGAAAGTGTATTGAAAACCTTATTCTAACTACAAATGACATGTCTAGAAAATATTGTTCTTGTTATTCACCCGATGAGCTTCACTTGAGGGTTACCTATAGCTTGAATATTTATAGCACTTATTATTCACCTGCAGCTTGATTATTAGGACCATAGAAAAATGTAGAGCAAAAAAAGAAAACAGTTACCCTGACATAGGAACTACACACTTTGTTGTACCTTATGAGAAATAATATGGCTGCTCCATCAAATCTGTTGATGTAATCTACTCCATGTATAGTATAGAGATGAATATGTAAATATTGAAAGTTGATATAATTGCAGTATAAATGTATAGATCAAAAGAAAATACTTTGAGAAAGAAAGCACGCGCTTAGGTCTTTCGATGCAATCTTGGTCTAGTCACAAGTTCATGCCAACAAAGACATTTGCCTAGTTCCCTAGAAACTGACTGCAGGGAACTTTAAACCAAAGAAAATTATCACAAAACACTTATCGTGGCACTATTGTTGTAGGCTATGTTCTTTCTCTTCTGCAACTGATAGCAAATAATAATATCACAAACTCTAATTGTGAAAGATAAAAGAAAGTGAATTTAGTACTTAAACATGGTTATTATCAATGGTTAATTAATTTCAAACATAGTAGTGCAAAAACAAATACACGCTTTTTAGGATCTATATGTATGAACTTCTTGTTCAAATAGTCAAACTAAAATTGTTGACATATAAAGGCAAGTACAGTACTTGTTATTCTAGCTCCAAGCCTACAACATAGGTGAAATCATATGTATACATGGTAGGAGCAATTTGTTCGTACACCATACTAACCGAATTAGAGCCCCAACTAATACTGGAATAGGGAACAAAAAGAATAGGATAAGAGGAAATCCGGATGCTCGCCTCCTGCTTTCTCTGGAGCTCGCGCGCGGGTTTGACCCAAAAATAGTAGGCGAGGGATCCAGCGATGACCCAGGTTGCTCCACCCGCGGATGCCACCCAGCGTGTTCCCCATAAATGACCGTGTGTTCCCCAACGCGTGGCTCCACCGCTTGTCGAACGAGTCTTGATGCGCTCGGCGGCAAGTCAAGGTTGAGGATGGTCCAGTCTTCTTGATGCCGTTGTAGTCCGAGAGCCTGAATAGCTGTCTAGTGATGGGTTTACAGACGAACCGTGTGACGTCGGGGTTCAGCCATTGCTCGACAGTGAGTAAAGGTTGATCCTTAAGCCGACCAGGTTGCGTTGCGACTGGTCTGGGTGCGTGGGGTGGAGATCCATGAAGTCCAGGAGGAGGAGAAGGTCGTCGCCACTAGGAAAGAGGAGAGGCGCAACATGAGGAGGGCGAGTTGTGAGGCAGTCGGCGACGGCGGTGGCCTGAGGAGAGCAAGGTGGGCAATGGTAGTGGTGAGGTAAGCTTATAAAGATGGGCGGGATCCCCACAAGGATTGGGTTATCCAAATGAGGTCGTATACAAATATGGAAAAAGGAAACAAGACAAAGAGAAGGAAAATATCATCACAGAATCAATCATCTTTATTATGGAATGATTTTTTTAAAAATATTTCGGTTGGTTATGGAATGAAATCATTACGGAAATTAATCACCTTGATTACGGAAGGAATAAATATGGAATGAATTTTTTTTATATGGAATGAAATCATTATCGAAATTAATCACCTTGATTATGGAAGGAATAAACTATTCTTTTAAAATCATTTAACTGATTATAGGGAAATCAATCACCTTGATTATGGAATTAATCTAAACTAATAAAGGAGTGGGTATGTGTAGAATCTTGGGTGCAAAAAGTCTTAAAATTAGGTATCCCTTGAGTGATTTTGTAGTATAAATTGGTTGTAACAAGTGTAACATGTTAACATTTAGTGGGACCAGGTTTTAATTCAAGGGCTAGATGAGTTGGTCCCATTTAGATTCAAGGATCCAGATTAGTGGGTATTAGCATTTTATTGGTGAGGCATAGGCCACAGGAACTCCTTCTTTATTAGTTTAGAATAAATATGGAATGAATTTTTTTAACCATTTGGCTGGTTATGGAATGAAATCATTATCAAAATTAATCACCTTGGTTATGGAAGGAATAAACTATTCTTTTACAATCATTTGACTGATTATATGGAAATCAATCACCTTCATTATGGAATTAATCTAAACTAATAAAGGAGTGGGTATGTGTATAATCTTGGATGCAAAAAGTCTTAAAATTAGGTATCCCTTGAGTGATTTCATAGTACAAATTAGGTGTAACAAGTATAACATGTTAATATCTAGTGGGACCAGGTTTTAATCCAAGGACTAGATGAGTTGGTCCCATTTAGATCCAAGGATCCAGATTAGTGGGTATTAGCATTTCGTTGGTGAGGCATAGGTCGTAGGAACTCCTTCTTTATTAGTTTAGACTTGATCGGCTAGCCATGGTATTATGATCAGACGTCAAAGTATTAACGCCTATAGCCTTAAGATTTTTCATTTTTATTAATAAAGAGTTCAAAACTAGGAAGAAAACAGGGAATGAAGGGGTCGCTGTTTTCATGGCTGGAGAAAAAAAAACAAAAAAAATATAGATAAAAACCAACCGGTACAGAAAAAAACAGGCATTAAAAAATTAGGCAGCCGCCCGCATGGCTTGTGTGTTGGTTCGGGCTGGATCTTGGTTAGCTCATTTTCGGTGGGTGGCCTGCCCCTGGCTCCGTAGGTTGATCACGGTTTGCTAGGTTGCTCGGTTGGCTACCCTAGGTACTGAATAACCTATTTAGTACCCAGCGTATTGTATAGAACTTCTATATATATATATATATATATATATATATATATATATATGAGGCATTTTTTCTACTCCCAAGAGTAGCTACTCCCACATGTATATTTCACAATCTAGAGAGTATCATTATATACTTAACATTTCTAAATATAGTATATAGTCATACTAGAGGGTACGTGGATATACTCACTTTTTTTTTGTTGTGATACATGAATTATGAAGACATATTTGCTTTTATATAGCAGTAAATACGATATATGTTCATATGTTTATAACTTAAAGACCCTTCAAAAAAAATTATGGTTATCACTTTCAAAATCATGTTTTAAGTATGTGTATATACTCAAAATGTTAAATGGGTATGAACACATACCCAAGATGGTTTTTTGAACGTGGGAGTAACTACACTTGGGAGTAGAATAGAATTACCCTATATATATATATATATATATATATATATATATATATATATATATAGCTATGTTATATCACACCCTGGGTGTGGTATAATATTCCACTCCCCAGCCATCTTTATGGTCCGACTGAACCATGCATGAATCGATCTAGAAATGCATGTGATTAGACGGCTCATTACTTCCTAATAATTTTCTTAATTAAATAGCCCCATAAATGACACGTCTTGATTGTCAGCCTTGAATCATGTGACATATTTGCTTCCTATTTCTAGCCACCCGTAGCATTAATCAATTCAGTTTCCCTTCTTCCTTCTTCCCTCTCATGCAGGACATTTCCACCATAAAATCTCACGCATCCAGCAGACATCCTACAACGAGGTGTGAAAAATGCAGATCGTCATGCTCCTATCAAGTGCCTTCTTTTGTCAATTTATTTTTTCAGTTTTCTATAAGCAGCATGGGATCTTTTGCATGTGAATCGAAGTTTTGTTAGCCGTTTTCTTTCCCTGACTGATTCTCTTCTTGAAATGCAAATTAGAAACATGATTATGAAGAAAGTAGCGGATGGTGTCGGATTCCGCCAAATCCGATCAAATCCGGCTTCTGGTGTCTGAGCTACATATTTCTGTTTGCCTTCTTCCTCTCGCACCCGCTCTCTGTCCACCATGTGTCTAATGATATACATGTTTAGTTGGTTAACGATGTGCTCAGGATGCAAGATGCATGATAGGTACACTGAACCAGTTATGATTCATCTACATCATGAATTTCGTCCCTGTGAGCTCATTTTTCAAATATATTTTGATGGTTTTGTGGTTGTTTTGCATAGCAGCGTGGAGAAAAATGTGGAATTGACTGATAGAAAGCTGCCGCCCTAGATTGGCGTCCCCGTTCATCATGATGCTGGAGCACAGGTGGATATCCTTGTGCACATTACACCCTTATGCGATGCAGACGATAGAGGATGATAGGTCGCAGGGGGACGTCTCCATTATTACGGGATTCTGCAGCCACAACAGCTGCTAATGAATAGTATGATTGTGTGGTCTCTTCTGTGCGAAATCCCGCTTTCTGTAGGTGTTCTCTCCAGCTTAACATGCTGGAGTCGACATTTCCTTGCACTGTTCATAGTACATATTTTTTCATTTACCTAAGAATGTCTGACTACGAGCAAATGATCCTACTCGTTCCCTGGAAAATGAATATTGTTCAGAGTTTCTACATTCCATGTAACCCTTTTCTTCACAGTACTGAACATAATTTTTTGATTGTGAAATCACGTATTTGGTTACTATGAGTCTTTTGCAAAATTACTTGGTGTGTTACAGCATTTCTCATCTGCAGTGTTGCTCTAGTAATCAAGACGCAGTCACAAAAAGGGCTGGTCATGAGCCTGTGATCATAAATATTTGGTCACTTAAGAGTAAAAACCCAACCCGCCATATAATAACTCACAAGAACAACTGTAGATATGCATCTTAATTAAAGTCGTAAGAACTAAGAGTTGTGAACAGAGAAAAACCTTGGGTACTGTGCTCATGAATTACCAAACTCATTATGTTTGAACCACAAATATATATATATATATATATGCACTTATACATAAATTTTCAATTGTTTTTACACCTATAACATTGTGTTGCAAACACTAGAGAAGCCACATTTAATTTTGTTGATGCAACCTCCTGTTACCTATTTTTAAGCTTGGCCGGATTTTTTGGACAAGTTATTCTTGTTCAGATGGAATTAAAAACATCAATTAAATATTGGAGCTAATTAATGACTATCCTAATGACAATTTTCTGGGCGCGTCAATGCATACATGGTTTCCTAATTTTGCCATTGCATCCGGCCACCCGCACTCAAGCATGCCTATTCACTCGGTATTTTTTATTGTCAAGAAGCATGAGTTTTTATGGTGCTATGGCAAATTATTAGTGTCCTATGCGTCACCAGGAAAATTTGATAATGTTTTTGAGATCACGAAGAATTTTATGATAACAAGTTTGTGGTTCTTGCAGTCCCTTGAGATTTTAGTGCTTGATTATCAAAACTGGAAGCATATTGCTTGTAGGAAAATCTTATTTAAAAAGACTTGAAATTCGTCTCTGAATCAGATTGATGTTTTATGATCACAATATTGCAAAATGTGTGTCACATCTTTTGTTATCATGATTTTTTTTTGAAAATCATCAGTTGATGTAGAAAGTCTTATTTTCTTAGGTTATAGCATTTTCTCATGTGCATTATCTGCTTTTGTGGCAGAGCATCACTCGCAAAAACTGATACCGCGTTGGTCTATTCAATTGAAATCGATCATAGTTCCATATGGCTGCACTCATAAATAATGGTTCACTTGAGAGTAAAAAACCCAACACACTCTAATGTCTCAATGACACATCTAGGAATGCATCTTGATATTGTAAAAACTCTATGAGCATAGAAAAATATAAGGGTTTTGTTATATTATATTGCAGGCCAAAGAAAGTTTTGGCTTCACCCAAGTTACTATTTATGCCTTCAAACAATCACACAAAGTAGATGTTTGTTAAGTCGTTTTTTAGGTTCATCAGCTTCGATGACAAACAATCATATCAAATCGTTATATGTTATTATTTGGTTTTTACATTCACATAGATAATTATTTGTGTTTTGATTAGTGACTAAGGTTTGAAATATTTGTGTTTGTAATTACATTATTTATGACGAAGCATGTTGCTAAATTGTAAGATTTTGTGTTCATAGTCAACATTATTTGCGGTTAGAAAAAATAATTGATACACACACAAGTGTAAATTTTGAATTGTTTTTATACCTCTGCTCTTGGGAATCACCAGAGTACACTTGTTTGCGTTTGGTGATTTATGTAACAATTTATTTGCAATTTGGTTATCTTATAGAACAACCAGATTCCAGCACATTTAGTTTTATAGAGGATGTTGTGATGTAAAATTGTACACTGTTCTTGAGGTCATATAATGTACTTAGATTTTTCTAATATACTCTGTTTCAAACAGAGGTAATGAAATCACGAATACTTCATTTTTACCGAGGATCAAATACATCCTGCAGTCAAAGAAATATACATGGTTCATCATCAAACATTGTTTTTCTATGTGTAAATTGCAATCACAACGAAGGTCCACCCATAGAGTGTAAAGCTGGGTGGATGCGTTATAAATGATTTTCTAATTTGCATAAAGGGTTCTTTTGGTCCCGCTGCAAATTCTTGGCGTGTCATATATCAAAGTTGACTTTTGTGAGCACACCTGAGTAGTTCTGATGCTTGCATTCGATTTTAAGATCAGGTTCATATCCGGATTAATCAAAGCTTTGTCGTCGATAGAGAAAAAGAATTAACAAAATAAGCAAGAGGTAATCACGCATGCATGCAATTAAGAGCCGTAATTAAAAATGGCTGCATGCATGCGCGTGTGTGAGCCTGGTGCATGCTAAGAAAAGCGTGTGGCTTTATGGCCGTGTGTGGCTAGTAGGTGCTTGGGTTGGGTTCGGTGGGTGGGTTAGGGTGTGACTTATTATATTACACTCTGGGTGTAATTTAGTGCTACCTTATATATATGTATAGGGTAATTCCATTCTACTCCCAAGTATAGTTACTTTCACGTTCAAAAAATCACCTTGGGTATGTGTTTATACCCATTTATCATTTTGAGTATATACATATACTTAAAATATAATTTTTGAGACTGATAACCATACTTGTTTTTGAAGGGTATTTAAGTTATAAACATATGAACATATATCACATTTACCATTATATAAAAGTAATTATGTCTTCATAATTCATGTATCACAACAAAAAAAAGTGAGTATGTCCATATACCCTCTAGTATGACTATATACTCTCTAGATTGTGAGATATACATGTGGGAGTAGCTACTCCTGAGAGTAGAAAAAATACCTCTCATATATATATATATATATATATATATATATATATATATATATATATAATTTTTCCTACTTTAATGAGTACCTACTCACACGTGTATATCTCACAATTTAGAGAGATTTAGAGAGTATCATTATATACTTGAGGTTTGTAAATTAAATATGTAGTCATACTAGAGAGTATGTGGATATACTCACTTTTTTTTTGTTGGGATACATGAAGTATAGGGACATACTCACTTTTATATAGTAGTAAATGTAACATATCTTCATATGCTTATAACTAGAAAACCCTTCATAAATATTTATGGTCATCACTCTCAAAAATCTTGTTTTAAGTATGTGTACATACTTAAAATGATAAATGAGTATGAACACATACCCAAAGTGGATTTTTTATCGTGAGAGTAACTACACTTGGGAGTAGAATGGATTTTCCCTATATATATATATATATATATATATAGCAACACCGGTGTTAAATAGCTATCTCCGATGACCAGGCCAGCCCACCACACAAGAGCCAACCTTCCATCCCACAACCATAGTTGTATTCTCCTGGCCATAAAAGAATTATGTCTGCTGTAGAGCCAGCCAGACAACGCAACCGGAAAATTATTGTCGTGACCATAAAAACGCCATCTCACGACCATAATGTTTTTTCTATAACATTTTATGAATCGGAAACCATAAAAATAGGCTCCCACAACCATAAGGATAACATCACGACCATAAAAGTATGCAGTCGTGACCATAAATGTTATTTTATTTTAAACCATTATAATCGTGATCACTAAAATGAATCATTTTATAATGATAACTGTGTAGTCTCAATCTCCAACCCCAAATAAATTATATAATATTCAAATGAATATAATAGGACACCAGACCATAATTTTACCCCTTTGAATAATTATACTTGTCGTTTCTATTTTCCATTTACACCTTCCACACGAACATGTTGAGCGCTACCGTTTCCTAATTTCCAGACACTTACAGGCCATAGTGCACTTTTGGTGCACAAAATTTCCTTCCATGAATTATTTATTACTCTTTCCTCCTATATAAATAGTATTGGCAATCAATTCCTTGTTGCGTCAAGTGCTAAGCCACACGGGAAATTAAACTTTTATGGCTGTGGAATTATAAAATTATGGTTACAAGAATCATTCTGGCTTCTCACGAAACAAATTATGGTCACGAGAGGAGTTTTATATCTGTCCATTTGTAAAATACTTATGGTCACGCTGACCATAATACTTACCGCCACCCGAGGAACACTCGACAATTATGGCTGATGCAGCCAAATTTAAAGTTTTATGGTCACGAAAAAATACTTATGGACAACACCAGAAAAAATATTGTGAAGATAAAATGCAGAAAATCTATGGTCATCGAATTCCACTTCCTATGATCCTACAGGCCAGGCATTATGGTCAACCTATATAAATGCTATTGACAATCAATTCCTTGTTGCGTCAAGTGCTAAGCCACACGGGAAATTAAACTTTTATGGCTGTGGAATTATAAAATTATGGTTACAAGAATCATTCTGGCTTCTCACGAAACAAATTATGGTCACGAGAGGAGTTTTATATCTGTCCATTTGTAAAATACTTATGGTCACGCTGACCATAATACTTACCGCCACCCGAGGAACACTCGACAATTATGGCTGATGCAGCCAAATTTAAAGTTTTATGGTCACGAAAAAATACTTATGGACAACACCAGAAAAAATATTGTGAAGATAAAATGCAGAAAATCTATGGTCATCGAATTCCACTTCCTATGATCCTACAGGCCAGGCATTATGGTCAACCTATATAAATGCTATTGACAATCAATTCCTTGTTGCGTCAAGTGCTAAGCCACACGGGAATACAAACATAATTGATGGTTATGGTCCATATTGGGTTTTATATTGGTCAAATTTAAAAATCAAGTTTAATGCCCATTAATAATTTTGATTGGAGAAAATATATTATCATCTCGTAGGATACATAGACGGAATAACAATATGGATTGGAACCATAAAATAACTATCAGACATTATCTTTCTCCTTCCCATGGGACTCCAGCTCTTTTTTCCCTGATCTAGTGTCTGCATTGCAATAGTGTAGGAAACAATGTTCTTTGATGATGCCCTGACAATATTCATCATTTCTTTCATTAACTTTGTATCATTACTTTCAACGCACACCCTTTTGGATTCATCCGTCAGCGCAGATGCCTACACATGGTTACAATTGTTCAGCAGTGTGGTCTGATCAAATAAACCCATAGAAAAATCATTTCAAACATCAGATGAATCAATATTATAACTAACACGTCGTATCTGGGCATCACACCTTCCTGACTCCATTGATATCCTGCTATTTCCAAGTACCAAATGACGTGCAACATTCGTCATGGTGTTTATAGATATTTGTAGAGGACGTCATGCAAGCTGCTAGATGCAATCCCATAATTATGATAATGTTTAATCAAATCAGGGCATATATTCCCTACAAAAGAGATCTGAACGGATTTATCCCATACATGGCCCCACCATTTTGGAGCCATATTACAAAAAATTAACGGTATTGCAAGTAAAACTTTCTTACATGTTTTATAATGGTTGGAAGAATTACGCTTGTGAGCACTAGATTATAGATGTTTTCCCGATTTCTCAAATAATGGTTAGCACTTCCTGAATTATGGTGCAGAAAATGAAATCATGCTGATAATTATGGTTGACCAAGCAAATTTTATAGCTTCATGGTCGGGAGACCAATACTTATGATCCACACTAGATGTGTCTGGTATTGCTGGTTTTTTGGTTAAGATGACAAAAAATATGGTCAAAACAAATTGCAGAAAATTTATGCTTGTGTGTCACCAAAGTGCACCTTATTTGATCATTGACCAGGCATGTGTGCAATCGGGAAGCGTGTACGGTCGTGTCAGCGAATTTCTTACTTTTGTGGCCAGTCGTAAAATACTTAAGGTCACCCTGACCATTATACTTACGGCTACCGGAGAAACACCGACAATTATGGTTGATGCAGCCAAATTTATAGTTTTATGGTCAGAAAAACCTACTTATGGTTAACACCAGAAAAATTATTGTGAAGACAAAATACAGAAAATCTATGGTCACCGAGTTCCACTTCCTATGGACCTACAAGCCAGGCTTTATGGTTATAAAGGCTAGGCAACGGTCATGGAAGCCAATTTCAAGCTTTTCTGGTTGCGGAATTATAAAACTATGATTACAAGAACCATACTGGCCTCCCACGAAACAATTATGGTGGAATGAGTTTAATGGCTGTGGCATGGATTCTCTGGAAAACAATTATGGTGGCGGGGCGTTTTATGGTCATGGCATGGATTGGTTCCAAAATTAATCTCAGTGTCCTATAAAATAAAATAAAAATATGACTCATACTCAGGGTTGATGCAGAGGTGACTCGATATTGACTCAAGTGTTGCATAAAGTAAAAAACAATACCAGCACACGAGAACAAATACATTAACTCCAAATCAGTGCCATACTTTAATTGCACTAGGACTCGGCTCCAGCTAAAAAATAAACTAGTAAAATAAAGACAATAAAGATCTTACATAAAATAAATCTATATACTTTATTAAAAGTGGTGAACACGGCCATATGTTGTTGCATAGTATTGTACAAGGTTACAGCACGTGATTCCGTGTTGTATAAGGTTCCAGAATTGATCTCAATGTTCCATAATATAAAATAAAAAGACGACTCATACTCAGCCTCGGTGCACATGTAACTCGATATTGACCCAAGTGTTGCATAAAGTAAAAAGAAATACCAGCACATTAGAACAAATACATTGACTCGGAATCGGTGCAATACTCTAATTGCACTAAAACTCAGCTCTAACTAAAAAATGAACTGGTAAAATAAAGGTAGTAAAGATCTTATATAAAATAAACTCGTAATGACGCAAATTGAAAAATATTAAATATATTAAAGAGTTATAGAAAAATATATTATAAATAATTCAATAATTGAAAATTTTAATATTATCTAACACACGGGCACATTGCTAGTTCTTATATATACCGGCTGAAAGATTCAATGCAATAAAAACCAGATGATCTATACAATTTATTCTCTCTTATGCATCTGGATTCGCACAACGGAGAAGTAAACTACCTGCCGCCCACTAATCAGACAATTGTAACCAACCATAACGTAAGCTTTAAGGGAACACAATTTATTACAACGCTGATCGGTACAGATACCAAACAGAATTGTTGCTGATTAGTTGCCGTTTCCCCGTTGTCTTTCTTGTAAACAATTTATGCTTGAGAATGCATCCTTGATTGCGAGGATCTCAGCACAAACTTTCCCCATTTCCCATCGTGCTTTGGGTGATGCCATGGAGCACGAGAGGCCTAATCTAACAAATGGAATGATGCAATTCTGCATGACATCGGTAGCACTTGCATCTTTGAGTAGCATAGGATCAAGAATCTCATAAATATTATTTGGAAATGCTCTGTAAACATATTCGTGCAGAGTTATACGATCCTTGAACTTTTCGTGAGTTGGACGACATCCTGTAACCATTTCTAACACAAGAACCCCGAAGCTATAGACATCACCCATGGTCGATATTTCTGTGCTCAATCCATACTCTGCATTTGAATTGAGTAAATTATCTTAATAATAATTTGAACATATTCTATTTCTAGAGTTGCATAAAGAGTAGACAGAATAATTACAACAGGACATGTGTATCTCACCTGGTGCGATGTATCCAATGGAACCTTCTAGTCGAGCCAAGCTTGCCGAACTATTATTGCAATGTTCATTGGCTCTACTTGTACGTAGATATCTTGCCAGGCCAAAGTCACCAACGCACGCAGTCATGTCAAGATCCAATAGAACATTGCTTGGCTTCAAATCACAATGTATGAGAGGATACGAACATTGATTATGAAGATAATCCAGAGCAAAAGCAACATCCAATGCAGTGGTAATTCTTTGTGTTAGACTTAAAATCTTTCTTGGACCTTGTTCATGGATCTTCTGATGCAGACACATTTCTAGATTCCCATTTGGCATGTACTTGAACACGAGGGCCTTGAAATCTTTCCCAGTCAAATCCACTGAAGAGCATAAGGTAACAACTTTTAGTAGATTCCGATGGCGGAGGTTCCTTAGGGTTCCACACTCTGCAAAGAAGCTTTTATTCGCTCCAAATACGTCAAGGTTAAAAACTTTGATAGCAATTGTGTTGTCCTCATGCTCCAGACAACCTTTGTAAACCATTCCAAATGATCCTGAACCGATTAAGTTGGCTGAGGATAACTGATTAGTTGCATTGATAATGTCTTGGAATGTTATCCTCCTCACATATTTATGCTGTAGAATGATCTGTGGTACTGCTTTATCTTTCCTTCTCTTGAAAATTATCACCAAGTATGATAGAGTGATAATAGTAGTGAAAACAATTGGTAATATGATCTTTAAAGTCAAATATCCCTGTCTCCTTTTCGAGTCATCTAATTTCTTACAAAGAGGTAGGCCCAATGCTGGAATTTTTGTGCACAACCTATCATTTCCTTGAACGGATGCACCACCACCAGCATTGCTAAAAATACCACCCAATGGAACTGCTCCTTCAAAATTGTTAAATGATAAATTAAGACCATGGAGATTATTCAAAGATGTGAGAAAGGCTGGGACTGATCCAGACAAATTGTTGTTTGACATATCTACTTCCTTCACTCCAACCAGGTTCATGAAAGATTGTGGAATGCTTCCTTGTAGTAAGTTGTTTTGCATCTCAAGAGACTCAAGAGCTACACACTGGCCAAGAGTGAATGGGATATTACCAGTCAACATGTTGCTTGAGATGTTAAGAACATTTAGATTAATTAGGCTGCCAATTTCCTCTGGTATTTCACCAGACAAGTGATTATATGACAAGTCCAAATGTATTGAAAGTGAAGAAATTTTTAAAAGGTCGCTTGGTATATTTCCAGTTAGTGAATTGTGAGAAAGGTTAAGTGCTTTGAGCTGCGTGCATTTCCCTATGCTTGCAGGTATATTTCCGCTCAATTTGTTTCCATACAAATAGAGCTCATTCAGCTGGCTAAGGTTCCCAATAGTGTCCGGCAAGTAGCCAGAAAGTTTGTTTTCTGGAATTCCTAGGATAACCATGGCACGCAAGTTCACAATACTTGTTGGTATACTACCGTTGAGAAGATTATAGCCTATAAGTAACTCGTTGAGATTTTTCAAATTACCAATTTCTGACGGAATAGGCCCAGATATTTTGTTGTCTCTAAGCCATACATACTGAATACTGGCTGGAAGACTGCCAATAGTGATAGGCAAAGTTCCTGTAAGACTATTAGAATCGAGCATCAGACTAGACAACCTAGTGCAATTCGAGAGGGAGGAAAGAAAGCCCCAGTCACCTGCTCGTAACATCAACTGTCTCTAAATTTGGCAATGATCCAAAAAAATGGCACGAAACCAGTGAACATATTATCAGCTATATATATGTTCTCCAGATGCGAGGCATTGAGAAGAGAAGTAGGAATCCTGCCACCAAATCTGTTTGTTGTGAGTGATAATGTCTTAATATTTGGGAGTGTGTACCCTATTTTGGGAGGTAATGTTCCAGTAAGTAGGTTACCTGAAAGTCCAAGAAATTTCATTGACGATATGTTGAAAAGAGACTGTGGCACAGGGCCAAACAGTTTGTTGATGGTTAGTTTCAAGGCTTCTATTGTAGGAATGTTTCCTATGCTATCTGGGATGAACCCAATCAAATTGTTCTGTTGAAGAGATAAAAAAACAAGATTCGAGAGATTTCCAAGCGATGGAGGTATTGGTCCTGAGAAGTTGTTTTCTTGTAAGCTAAGATACTTCATAGGGGATGAGGTGGCAGTGACGTCTGGAATAGAGCCAACAAAGTTGTTCTGTTGGAGACAAAGAGTGATAAGGGATGAGCTATTAAAGAGAGCTTTTGGGAGGTTCCCAGAAAAACTATTGGCCATGAGCCTAAGTACTTGGACAGAACTATTTGCCACCAAAGAGTCAGGAATTTCACCAGTGAGACTGTTTCTTCCGAGGTCAACATGTCTTAGAGACGAGCCCCCCAATGATTCTGGTATGTACCCGTATAGAGTATTTCCATCTAGGATCAGACTTTGGAGCTTCAGGAGCCTCCCAAAATCAGCTGGGATGCTACCTTGCAGCTTGTTATTACTAAGATGTATGTCTCGAATATTCTTGCACTGGCTTAGGGTTGATGGGATCTCACCTTCTAGAGAGTTGTTCCATAGATCTAGGACTCGAAGTTGAGTGCATAAGGAAAGCGCAGATGGGATTTCACCACTGAGGGAGTTAATGCTTAGGTTGAGGTACCTGAGATCAGCTAGGAGACCAACCTCGAGCGGTATTGAACCATGGAGATTATTTTCTGAAAGTTGCAGCCATTTGAGAGAAGTAAGGTTGGCTATGCAAGGTGCTATGTTACCTGCAAGACCCTCTGATGACAGGTCCAGCGCAATTACACGGTGAAGAGATGGTGCCCCGCATATGACACCATGCCAGCTGCAGAACTGGAGGGATGTGTCGTTCCTCCAAGAGGATAAAGCCTTGCCTGGATCTGACGGCATGGATTTGAAGCACAGAAGAGCTTGTCTGTCACTTTCAGTTTCATTTAGATTACTGGCGGGCAAAGCCGAAGAACATACTAGGATGATAAGGTAAAGCAACAGAACAAGATTCCAACACGGGGTTGGTGGATGGATCATTCTACCAACTGTGCACTGTGGAGAACCAGATTCCTTCGTGCTATTGGATTTTAGGAACTGATCGAACAGTTATATAGACGCTGCTACACCAACAAGGACAGACGCGTCAGCACAAATACGCCCCTTAGAAAAGATATGAGTGTTAGCCCATTGAAAATCATCGATAAGTCCAATACTACCCAATTGCACACCGGTAAGTATGGCAAGTAGTACGCAACTATATCCATATACGGTCCACCAAGATGTTACTACTAGATTGTTTTTTACATAATGGAAGAAAGGTTTCTAGCCTTTTGCATCTTGGATGCATACAGCCTGATTAATATTAGATATATACTTACATCGACATTAATCTCTTGCCACAAGTGCTATAAATAAAAAGGAACATTTGTGTTCGACGACCATAATTCGGAAGGCTAATGGTGATATCGACCTAGATTTTCAAACTTTGCATAGGGTACAAAAATGTGGTCGAAACACAATTGCCCCAAATAAAAACTCTCTTCACGCGCCAAGTAACTTCTTACACATGAGAAAAAGAAAACTCCATATTCCGAAGAATCCATCCATTCTTCAACGAACTTGAATATTATTTATTAGTCAAAACAGATGTAACATCTCAGCCAATCAAGATTAGGTATATAGTGGTCCATCATTACATTTATGCATGTTTGTTGTCAAACATCATAAACTTTTGGTTAACCCTTTTAAATGAAGTAAGAACAAAATAATTAATAGTATGAGTGTGTGTGTGTGTGTGTGTGTGTGTGTGTGTGTGTGTGTGATCCACTCAAAATGGGAGTGGGCTTAGATAGTTTTGGCCATTGCAATGTTATAAAATACATTCACAATTACTTGATCTTGTTACATATTACCCATTTATGAACTTTCTAGCATCTCGAACTTGTCCAACATATCATCCTGGTCCAAAAACTTGCAAGCTTCAAAAAGAACATCCATAAACTTGTCCTATGATCTCCTCAGATGACTTGCCACTACAACAAAATGGGCATATAGCGGCACTTTTAAAAACCTTATAGCGGCGCTTCAGAAGAAACCCGCCGCTACTATGCTCCTCTAATTTTTAGCGGCGGCCTACAATGTGGTCTGCCGCTACAAATGGGCCTTATTTGTAGCAGCGGCCCACAATACGATCTGCCACTAAAACTAAATTTTTAGCGGCGGACCACAATGTGGACCGTCGCTACACATGGGAGCCCATTTCATTCCGCCACCAAAGCCCATTCCTAGCCCACTATACAAAGTCTATATAAAAATCAGAACCCTAAGCCGATCACCTCACTCCCTCCCTCCTCAGTCGCCTCCACATGTCGGCGCCGTCTCCTCAGCCTCTCCCTCGTGCACGCGTGCAGCAAGCCGGTGCCGCACCCAACCTCTCCTGGTCGGCGCATCCCCCTCTATCTCCCTTCTCGCTGGCGCCGTCGCCCTCCCTCCCTCCCATCCAAAGACCCACCTTCCCTTCCCTCTCTCCTTCAATGGCGACGGCGGCAAAAGGGAGGCCTCAATCCGGCTTCCACGGCAAAGGGGAGGCCTCGATCTAGCCTCCACGACGGCGGATGCGACCTCCTACGGTGGCGGCGGCGAAGAGGAGGCCTCGATCTAGCCTCCACAACGGCGGATCCAGCCTCCTACGGCGGCGGCGGCGAAGGGGAGCCCTCAATCCGGCCTCCACGACGGCAGCAGTGAAGGTGAGGCCTCGATCCGGCCTCCACGGCGGCGGATCCATCCTCCAACGGCGGCGGCGGTGAAGGGGAGGCCTCGATCCGGCCTCGACGGCGGCGGATTCGGCCTCCTACGGCAGCGGCGGTGAAGGGGAGGCCTCAATCCGACCTCCATGGCGCCAGATCCGGCTCTCTACGACAGCTGCGGTGAAGGGGAGGACTCGATCCGGCCTCCACGGTGGTGGCAACCTGCTGTCGGATCGGGCTCCTACGGGCACATGGGATCTTTTTTTTTCTTTTTGGGTTGAATGGGTAGCAGCGGGTGAAGATGTCACCCGCCGCTACTAATCTCTATGTTGTTGCGGTTGGTTTCATCTCGAGAACATCCGCCGCTATACCTCTCTATTTTTAGCTGCGGTTTGGTAGTGGCGGGATGACTTACCCGCCGCTACAGTGGTGTTTGGCCCGTCACGATAGAGGCTTTTTTTGGTAGTGTGCTATGCTCACTTGCCTCATTTATGTCAGTGGCGGAGCCATACCCCATGTGGGGTGCTGCAGCACGTGCTTGACTAAGTTCAATTAAGGCAACTCATAGAAAAATTTTCCCTTAAATAGGAAGATTTTGATTTCATTTTGTCTAGATCATCGCTTGCCCACTGGTTCAGCACCGGGTAGCAGCCCATCCTAGCTCCAGCCCTGTTTCTGTCTCCCTGCTGCCCCTACTTTGCTGTTGCCAGACAGCCAGACACCACAGACATCATGACATCCATGAAAAGCACCGAGGAGATATCAGAACATCCCACCTCCTCTTGATTTCTATTAACTAAAAGTGGAAGCTTCCATGATTTGTTTGTAAAAGTGCTTTCATATCCACCACAAATGGTCAACAGCCACACGTGGTGTATCATATGATCAAATATCTAGGTTCAAATGAGTTCAGATTGGATGATGCCGTGTGGTAAGTTTAAAGTTGTTCCTATGCAATTTACAAATTAATAGTCCTGTATTACACTGAGATACAAATTTAAAGATGCCTTTGTGCATTTTGTAAGTTTATGAACCTAGACATCACTGCAGGAAAAGTTGAAGTACCGCCGTTGCCGTCACTCACTCTCGTTTCTTCGCCAAAATCTACTCTTGTTCTCTCAGTCATCTGGCATCACGGTCTTCTGAATCACGTGTTCACATGAACCGGCGGTTGGATAAAAACGATCGAAGACTTAGTGGACGTGTTCGGAAGAGATCCAGGGTTCTAGAGAACGGGCCCATAGTGAACTGCGACATCTTCACATGCATGGAGTCAAAATGTTAGTAGCATATTCCAACTAATGAAGTAGCTGGCATGGAATAGGATTTGTGGACTGTAAGTGGCTTGACTGGATATGCCAACAATTTGACCATCAGAGCGATGGGAATGAAGTGACTGGATGTACCAACAGTCATTGCTCGTGCTTTGACCTGTGGAATTAGTTGGTTGTGATAGATTAATTACCTAACAAAACAAGCTATATAATATCACGAACATTATTAATATCTAGGTGCCCAGGTTTTTAAAACTCTTTTTTCATACTCTCACCTTGGGTCCATGAATTTTCAAAGAGAGTTGTGACCATGCTCCAAGAGATATCTGATACTAGAGGTACTACAATATTTTTGTGACCATCCATTGTCTAAGGACACAATTGACATTCCGCAGCTGAGAACCCTGTCTTGCAAGCGAGCGAGCTTGACACTACCTCATTACTCTCTCCGTTCCAAAATTGTTGTGGTCATTGACTTTTTTCGTTACCTCTGATTATTCGTCTTATTCAAAATATTTATTCAAATATAAAAAATTATGTTATATTCAAATTTTGTCTAGTGATAAAATAAATCATAATAAAATACATGATATTTCTTAAATTTTTTTGGATGAAATGAATGATCAAATGTAGCAAAAAAATCAATAACATAACAATTTTAGAACGGATGGAGTAATTGGAAAACAACTTCTCTCTCACCTATCTCTTATCCGAAGGTCGCCACCGCCACCGCCTCCAGCACCTCTTATGTTTCGTGGTCCAGTCGTCGCACATCTCAACAATCACATGCTTCGTAGCCACGTGATGCAGGAAGGATCCATTGCCGCAGTCCTTGTCACAAGCATGCTATCGGTCAACTCGGCACCCAAAACCTCCCATGGAGATACAATCAATTTGGATTCAGCCGATATTTGGGTTTTGGAATCGATCTGGCCTGGGCCGTGACGGATTTGGTGGAGGATATTGGAGGATTGGGGGCGGATTTGGGGGCAGTGTTTGTCGAAGGAGCGGAGGCCGAAAAAAAAACAATGGGTTTAGAACTTTAGATCATGGGACATACATATTTGTCAGAAAGTAAACCATCCACCTTCGATTTGGGACAGAATTGCTGCAGCGGGCGAGTGCCTACGAGACGAAATTACCTTTGCCTATTGACCAGAATAACCTTCCAAGAATCACTGCTTATTGGTACCCAACGCAGTCTGACTGTCGGCACAACTGTTTTTATACCATAGGATGAGGCAGATTGGACGGTCAGTACCTGATATCTTTTAGAGCATGAAAAAAAAACTCATTTTCAAAAGAGATATAGTCGGATATTATTAAATTGATAATAGGTCAAAAGTTCATGGCCTCCAAGTGCATTTCGCTCTAGATATTATATCGAATGTAATTGGCTTTGGTTTACCTTCTTGTTATATGCTTTAGCCACTTTCAACTTCTCCTTCTCTATTTCTCTCATTGCTTTAAATCGGCTTTCAGGCAATCTATCAATTCTCTCCATCATTAACTCGCTATATTCCGTAGCCGATAAAGCATTCTGCTGAGCTACCCTACATGCCTGCAAATTCACTTCAACTGGCAACACCGCCTCCTGCCCATCTACCAATTCAAAAGGGCTCACCTTCGTTGCTCCGTGTCTTGACACTCGATGTGCCCATAGCGCCTCCAACAACACTTCATGCCACCTCCTTGGGCTTTCTTCTATCTTCTTCTTAATAAGCCTAATCAATATCTTGTTGCCAGACTCTGCTTGTCTATTGGCCTGTGCATAATAAGGTGAAGAATTTAACAACTTGATACCTAGTGAATCCGCAAACTCCTTGAATTGATGTGACATAAACGACGATCCTTGATCTGTCGTCAACGTTTGCGGTATTCCAAACCGGTATACAATGTGTTCCATTACAAAATTTATAACCTTCTTGTGTGTCATATTCTTCAATGGTACAGCCTCCGTCCACTTTGTAAAATAATCTGTAGCAACTAAAACAAAACGATGGCCTTTTGACGATGAAGGATGCACCTCTCCAACAAAATCTAAACCCCATCCTCTGAACGGCCAAGGCTTTACAATCGGATGCAACATACTTGCAGGCGCTAACTGTATGTCTCCAAACTTCTGACATGATTCACACCCCTTATAATACATGAAACAATCATCTATCATAGTCGGCCAATAAAATCCTGCTCTTCTAAGCATCCACGTCATCTTGTGGGCCGACTGATGAGTACCACACATTCCTTCATGCACCTCCCCCATTGCCACTTTAGATTGTTCTTCATCTAAACACTTAAGCAACAGTCCATCTATGGTACGCGGATATAACTCACCATCTATCAAAGTGTACTTCAATGCCTGCCTCTTGACTTTCCTATCATTTATACTGTTAGGATCTGAAATACATTTGATAAGAACCTGCCGCCAATCCTTCTTTGCTGCTATTTCATTTCTGACCGACGCTCCTTGAGCCTCTTCACCACTTGTTAAACCTGCTTGCGACAAGCCCTTTCTAATTCCAACACTACCATCTTCAACAACCGACTCATTTTCTGACAACAAACAGGCATCAAATGAAGTCGGCTTTACTTTAATTTCAAACCTTCCCTGCTTAACCTGATACCCAGAAGCCTGATGCGCCAAATTATTTGCTCTCATGTTTCAATTCCAGTCAACATGGTATATCTCAAAAGTACAAAAATTCTTTAACATGTCTAAACACCTATCAAGGTATCCATTCAAAACCCCATGCAAACATTGGCTCTCTCTCCTAATCTGCTGTACGACTAACTTTGAATCACCAAACACCTCTATATCTCTTATTCGCCTATCTATCAACCACTCCAACCCAGCCAACAAAGCTTCATACTCAGATTGATTATTCGTGCAATCAAACACTAGTGCATTCAAACTCTAGACAAACAGATAAACTATAAACTGCTCCTGTTGGCGAAATAAAAACCAACCGGCCCCGCATCCCTTGCTACACACTGATCCATCGAAATAAAATTTCCAAGGACACACCTCCACTAAACACTCAAGCTCATCCAGGTTTATACCATGATATACGATGAAATCAGCTATCACCTGCCCTTTCACTTCTTTTAGTGACTCAAACATTAAATCATACTCAATCAAAGAAAAAGCCCACCTCCCCATTCAGCCACTGGGTATAGGTTTTTGTATCATATATTTTACTACATCATGTTGACATATAATAGTACAAGTACTAGACAAGATGTAGTGCCGAAATTTAGAACACGCATGATACAAAGACAAACAAAGTTTCTCAACATAAGTATACCTGGTTTCTGCATCCAGTAGCCTCCTGCTAAGATAAGACACAGCAAATTCTTTCCCACCGACGATCTGAGTGAGCACAGCCCCAACAACTCTCTCCTGTGCAGCCACATAAATCCTGAAACTCTCCCCTGTCTCTGGCGCGCGCAACACTGACGGCCTAGATAAATAATCTTTTATCCTCTCCAAAGCTTCTCTCTGTTCCGGACCCCAAACGAAATTATCTTCATGCTTCAACCGCACCAGAGGCAACAATGATTCTATCCTTCCGGACAGATTAGATATAAATCATCGTAAATAATTAATCTTCCCCAACAAACTCTGAACTTCTTTCTTGCATGTCAGCTCCTGTACGTCTTTGATAGCTTTGATCTTCTTGGGATCAATTTCTATACCATGTTCATGCACAATAAACCCCAAAAATTTCCCAGCCGATACACCAAATACACACTTCAACGGGTTCATTTTCAAACCACACTTCCTCATCAGCTCAAAAGCTAAATGCAAATCGGCCAAATGACTTTCGAACCCGCCCGATTTGAATACAACATCATCAATGTATATCTCCACAATAATGCCCAACAAATCATGAAAAATAAGATTCATAGCACGCTTATATGTAGCCCCAGCGTTCTTTAATCCAAATGTCATCACTACCCATTCAAATAATCCAACAAAACCCGGGCAACGAAAAGCAGTTTTAGACACATCTTCTTCAGCCATAAAAATCTGATTGTAACCAGCGTTGCCATCTAAAAAGCTAATAATCTTATTACCCGAGGCATTATTAACTAGAACTTCTGCTATTGGCATGGGATACTCATCCTTAGGAGTTGCTCTGTTCAGGTTCCTAAAATCCACACACACCCTAATTTTTCTAGTATTCTTCTTCTCAACAGGCACTATATTAGATATCCAATCAGCATACTGACATGGCCTAATAAAATTTGCTTTAAGCAAGCGATCAACTTCTTCTTTAGTTCTTTCAAGCAAAACAGGATTGTAACTTCTACTTGATTGTTTATAAGGCCTAAAACCTCTCTTAATGGGCAATCTATGCTCTACTAACTCTCTACTCAGACCCGGCATTTCAGTATACTCCCATGCAAAACAATCTACAAATTCTCGTACCAAACACATACCTTCTCCTTTTGCTCCTGTGTCAAATTAGCATTGATGTATGTGGGCCTTGACACCGAACCATCACCAATGTCCACCTCTTCTAAATCATCCACTGAAGAGAATCCCTGTCCTAGCTTCCCAATGTCATCAAAATCCTCCACAGCTTCACACATATCGTTCTTGTTAGAACGATATTCCTCAGTGCGCTGTTGTAGCCAACGCAAAGCTTCCTCCTTATTTAACATTTATATCCTCACTCCCTCTAGCCAACTAACATGTGTCGGCTTTACACTAATAGGTACAAATCCGCCCTTGCTAATACTCACATAATCATAACTGCTCAAATCTCTACCAGACAAGCAACAAGCATCACCCTCCTGCTCGCCACCACATGCTTCAGCTGCTGCAACATGCACAGTTTCATCCGCTCTAACAACCTCCACATCATCACCGACCCATTGAGTCACACACTGATGCAATGTGGATGGCACACACCCATTTGCGTGAATCCAGTCACGCCCCAACAAAGCATTGTATTTGCTTTTCACATCCACAACAAAAAATGCAGTAGCCATAGTTTTGCTCCCAACTGTCAACTCAACTGACAAAATTCCTTTGGCCTCAGTGATAGATCCGGTGAAATCACTCAAGCTCGTGTTAGTTCTCAGCAACTCTTCTTCCCGGTAACCTAACCTTTCAAACACTGATAATGGCATCACATTAATACCGGCACCACCATCAACCAACATCCGATCCATGGGCTTACCCTGCAAATATCCTCGAATATACAATGGCTTGATGTGCTGTCCGAGTTTCCTTGGCTTCTCGAACAGAGCAGGCTTAGATCCCAAAGCCAACTCAGCCACTTCTGTTTCTGGTGCGCAAAACTCGGCAGGTAACTCAAACACCATGTGTATTTGCATACTGTCACCACCCTGCTCCGTGCCTCTTGAACTGTCACTGTCCGCATCGCTGCCGTACTCCTCTTTCGCCAATCTCTTTTCCCTCCATGTCTTCTTCTGTGGGATCATCGGTCGAGCTTCATTGAACCACATATCACGTTTCTTTTCTGCCCTCTTTTCTTCTAATTCCTTCCTGCGTATTTTCTGCAACCTGCGCCGCTGTGTTTTAGTCAACCCCGCTGGACACCAGCGAAGTCTTTGGCTTCTCTCCAGTGCATCTCCTTGGCCATCAGCAGCAGGCTCCTTACTTGCTTCCGTTTGGTTCTCCTTTTCTGCTACAACCATTCCTGTGCACAATGGTGCAGCAACAGCCTGGCCATCAGTGTTGTCTGACGGACACAACATAGTACGTGCAGTGCTACTTGTAACTGCTGCAGCCACTCCGCCGACAGGTACTTCACTTGAGTGTTTATTTGCCGGCTTAATATCCCAGCGCGACACATGCCGAACCCTGCCAATGCTGCCTGACGTTTTCCCGACAACACGCGGGTTACCCATCCCCCCTGTAGCCAGGCTGATGTAACCAGGTGCCATGTGTGTCAGCCCGTTATCCCATCTGGAACTCCGCCGGGCACGCTCTTGAGCAATTGCCAGTCCGTTATCTTGCCGCCCAGCTATAACACCGCCTGTTTGTGTCTCTGCTACTCCTGAAACTGGCTCAGGCAACACCCGGCACGGCATAGTTCCCACCACTATCACAGCGTCTGCCAGACTCTCTTGCTTTCTCATTTCTGCATGCTCTGCCCACTCTTGGAACACACTTGCAGTCTTACGATCTCCTCCATTCCCTGCAGCTGCTTCATTACACAAAACAATAGCATCGGACGTCCGCAGAACAGGAATCCAAGGTCCAGCTGACCGGCGTTCAGCCGACCACGCATTGAATGTATGAAACCTTTGGAATATTGTCGATCGTGCGCTCGAGCCTTGCCCCCCAGGTCCATAATGCCACCAATACCAGCTCTGATCCGCCTCATCCACATATAATCCACCGGCATCACCATCCCTAGGAGATCTCTCCCTCTTGACTCCCCCAATACGCTGAAAAACACTGCGTTGATTACGCCTTCTATATTTATCCATCAGAGCTTTGTAACCAGGCTTGGCACTAGGAAGCGACTTCCTCTTCCCATTAATCTTCCAAATCCCAACTTCTGGATTTTTGGGCTTCATCATCCTATGCCTCAAATTGTCAGACACAATCACATTTTTGCCCTTCATACTTTCAGCCTGGGTAGTACGTACCAAAAACCTTCTTCTATTCAAAGTTGATCATGTTGACCAGAAATGGGTCTGAGTCAAGCTTCATCTTGTGACCATCACCTAGAGTCAAACGGCCATCATTCAAAGCCGATTGCACCTACCGTTAGAACTAATTACATTCATAAGTAGTGTGAGAAAATGAATCATGCCATTTACAATATTTCTTCTTAGCTAATATATCTGCCGTAGGCATGACATGTCCTTCTTTTAACCTAATGACATTGTTCTGCAAAAGTATATCAAATAGTTTATCACACTTGGATACATCAAATGTAAACCTCATATCTTCCTTTTGGCTAACATTATTCTTCAAAAAAGGACATGATATCGGCTTATTTTTTGGCACATCAACCCATTCAGCTACACATATATCTGACTCCTCATCACTAGCCGTATCATTCTCTACAAAACTCACACCCTGCTTCTCTTTATCTTTGTTGTTGCCTTCTCTGTACCTGCTATAAGCCCTGCTATCTCTAGCGCGGCTTTCACATGCCATGGCTCGCTCAGCACCTGATTTACATCTCCAAAACTTTGCCCTTCTAGCTTTTCCTTCAAATAAGATGATAAACCTGCAAAACCCAAGTGTGCAAGATCCTTTTCCCTAATCGTCAAGCCATAACACTTATTTCTAGTTTCTCTATGTCGATGACCTGTACCCTGGGGTACCTCACATAGAAGGAAAGTGGAGGTAGACTCCTATTAGGATAAGAGCAGTAGACCGACTAGGACTCCACCATGTAACCCTGTCCCCCCGGATATATAAGGAGGGGCAGGGGTCCTCCTTAAGGGACAACTAGAAGTCGACAAGACAAGTCGGCAAGACAAGAATTAGACAAGTTCTCAAGTAGACAAGTCATAGGACAATTAGACAAGTCCTCAATTAGAGATCCCGCACGGGACATAGATTAGACATACAACTAGACATCATCGTCTAGGTCTATCCTTCTCGTCTAGATCTTTAGATCTAGACATATCAATACAAATACCACAGAACACAGGACGTAGGGTTATTATCCTCCGGGAGGCCTGAACCTGTCTAAATCGGCGTCTTGTGTTACCATCATCTCTCGGTCTCGCGCATACCCATGTCCTACTTATAAATCCACATAGATGAACTACCCTATGTCTATTGCCGATCTCAAGCATCGACACTCTAAATCTTTTAATGTATTCAGGAACAGTCTCATTATACTTTTGCCTAACGGATGTGATATCGGATAATTTCAACTCAGTCTCTCCAGTATAAAAATATTCATGAAATTTCTCTTCAAGATCAGCCCATGTGCGAACAGAGTTAGGAGCCAAAGATGAAAACCAATTAAAAGCATTACCGGACAAGGATAAAGGGAATAATCTAACTCTGTGCTCATCATAAATCCCTATATCGCTGACATATGCTAAAAATGGACCTACATGCTCATACGTGGTCTTATTGTCCTCCCCTGTGAATTTAGAAAAATCTGGAACCCTAAAACCCCTAGGGTATGGTATTGTATCAAAATATTCAGGGTAAGATTTTTGGTAAGTTCTCGCACGCCCTCTGGTTTCGAACCCCAGTTCTTGTAGCGTCCTAGCAATTTGTTCCCTAACATTGTCAGAACCCTCACCACTAGCTACCCTGTCCGTGTGTAGCACATGTGGTAGAGTAGATGAATTCCCTGTATGCATGTGCTGAAACACAGTAGTACCTAATGTACCGAGCACAGGTCCATGCATGGTGGTCTGATAGTAAGGCTGCTGCAAATTAGGATTAGCTACATGGCTGCCGTAGTGCTGACTGCTAGCTGCGTATGGTACACTCTGACCAACCGGCTGACTATTGGCATGTAATACGCTTTGACCACCCAGCGGCACAACTTGACTACTTGGCACAGGCATACTAGGAACCAGGTTTACATCAGCCGCACGCTTGCCTTGAGTTTCGCCACTAAGATCTTGAATTATTGACCTAACCTGCCTATATAAGCTATTATCTTGATCCTTCTTAAAACCATCTATGATCGTGCGGACTTCACTCCCTAAAGTTTTTCTTAAAACCATACTTACAGGCTATTGAAACGTCTACAAAGTGAGCAAGTTCTTCTGGAGTGACTGGAGATGTTACCTTTGCTGTTGTGTTGCCGATGTCGCTCGTTTTCTTGACGACGCCATTCCGAGTCTTCTGGTAACACGCTAGTCTCTTCTTCCTCGCCACTCAGCTGCCTGCTTGGCCTCGAGCTCGATCGCCTCCTGCTCCTCTGCAGTCAGGTCTTCCATGTCAATCCCAATTATGTTGTCAGCATCGATCTCAGCGCTGACACCCGCCAGCTTTGTCCCCTTCGGCTCAGCCATAGCTTCTCCAACCGGCGATGAGAATGCCGACTGCTAATATTGCTTGATCGGTAACTAGATCACCGATCAACTTACACCGCCTGCAACAATCACAGCGCGAACGTCGTTCCCAGCGGAGTCGCCAATTCTGTTGCCTAGAAAAATTACCAGGCAAATGCGATAGTAAGTGTCGTACTAACGCGATGACAATCGATCAGTTTCCGCCACAAACTGATAAAGTATACCCTGTAACGTAGGATCGCCGAGTGCTTTGCTCGTAAAGCACTAAAGAACAAAAGAATAATGGATGCAAAGTACGAAAGAATATGACTGATTTTCTTGTTGTTTTTTTTCTACGGCAACAGCTTGCCTTATATAACAAAAACTCCTCTGAATCCTAACTGAAAACTGACTCTGACTTCTATCCGAATCTGAACTCTATCTCTAATATTTAACCAAACTAACCAAACCGTATCTTTAACTTGGCCGGCGCTACCCACCTTAATTACCTTGCCTCAACTCTCGGCTAAAATATCAACCTGATACTCTTGTGCCCCATGCCGACTCAGCAACATTCATGATCTGTTATCGCTATCAACCATCCAAACGGACTTGGCGACGCGTGAAATCTCCTCCCATCGAAACCGCCTCCAAGCCTGACGCTAACCGGACTCTCAGCTTGTACAGCAATCCAACTCAACGTAAAACCCCCCTTGCTTGCTCCTGTTCACGCCATCAGCTCCCGAATCTCCACCAAGTACCTGCCAAAACTAACAGCTAACAGTTAGCCCATTGAAAATAATCGATAAGTCCAATACTACCCAATTGCACACTGGTAAGTATGGCAAGTAGTACGCAACTATACCCATACACGGTCCCAAGATGTTACTACTAGATTGTTTTTTACATAATGGAAGAAAGGTTTCTAGCCTTTTGCATCTTGAATGCATACAACCTGATTAACATTAGATATATACTTGTTTTGTCAAAAAAAACATTAGATATATACTTACATCGACATTAATCTCTTGCCTCAAGTGCTATAAATAAAAAGGAACAATTGTGTTTGACCATAATTGGGAAGGCTAATGGTGATATCGACCTAGATTTTCAAACTTTGCATAGGGTACAAAAACGTGGTCGAAACGCAATTGCCCCAAATAAAAACTCCCTTCACGCGCCAAGTAACTTCTTACACATGAGAAAAAGAAAACTCCATATTCCGAAGAATCCATCCATTCTTCAATGAATTTGAATATTATTTATTAGTCAAAACAGATGTAACATTTCAGCCAATCAAGATTATGTATATAGTGGTCCATCATTACATTTATGCACGACGGGTGAGAATATAATCCCATCTTACTAGTCTAGCGGGAGTAATACCAATATATACATGTTGGTTGTCAAACATCATAAAATTTTGGTTAACCCTTTTAAATGAAGCAAGAACAAAATAATTAATAGTGTGTGTGTGTGTGTGTGATCTCCACCCAAAATGGGTGTGGGCTTAGATAGTTTTGGCCATTACAATGTTATAAAATACATTCACAATTACTTGATCTTGTTACGTAGTTTGGTATAGGTTTACCCATTTATGAACTTTCTGGCATCTCGAATTTGTCCAACATATCATCCTGGTCTAAAAACTTGCAAGCTTCAAACAGAACATCCATAAATTTGTCATATGATCTCCTCAGATTACTTGCCACTACAACAAAACGGACCTGTAGCGGCGCTTTAAAAAACCTTGTAGCGGCGCTTTAGAAGAAACCCACCGCTACTGTGCTCCTCTAATTTTTAGCGGCGGTCTACAATGTGGTCCGCCACTACAAATGGGCCTTATTTGTAGCAGTGGCCCACAATACGATCCGCTGCTAAAATTCAATGTGGGCCATTGCTACACATGGGAGCCCATTTCAGTCTACCGCCAAAGCCCACTCCGTAGCCCACTATACAGATTCTATATAAAAATCAGAAGCCTAAGCCGGCCACCCCACTCCCTCCCTCCTCAGACACCTCCACAAGTCGGCGCCACCTCCTCAACCTCTCTCTCGTGCGTGCGTGCAGCAAGCCGGTGCCGCCCCCAACCTCTCCTCATTGGCACATCCCCCTCTATCTCCCTTCTCGCCAGCGCCATCACCCTCCCTCCCTCCCTCCCCTCCAGCGACCCCCCTTCCCTCCCCTCTCTCCTATGGCAGCGGTGGTGAAAGGGAGGCTTCGATCCGGCCACCACGGCAGCGGATTTGGCCTCCTACAGCGGTGGCGGCGAAGGGGAGGCCTCGATCCGGCCTCCACGATGGCGGATCCGGCCTCCTATGGCGGCGGCGGTGAAGGGGGGGCCTTGATCCGGCCTCCACGGTGGTGGATCCGGCCTCCTACAACGGCGGCAGCAAAGGGGAGGCCTCGATCCAGCCTCCACGGCGGCGGATCCATCCTCCAACGGCGGCGGCGGTGAAGGGGAGGCCTCGATCCGGCCTCCACGGTGGGGCGACAAAGGGGAGGCCTCGATCCGGCCTCGACGGCGGCGGATTCGGCCTCCTACGGCGGCGGCGGTGAAGGGGAGGCCTCAATCCGACCTCCATGGCGCCAGATCCGGCTCTCTATGACAGCTGCGGTGAAGGGGAGGACTCGATCCGGCCTCCACGGTGGTGGCAACCTGCTGTCGGATCGGGCTCCTACGGGCACATGGGATCTTTTTTTTTTCTTTTTGGGTTGAATGGGTAGCAGCGGGTGAAGATGTCACCCGCCGCTACTAATCTCTATGTTGTTGCGGTTGGTTTCATCTCGAGAACATCCGCCGCTATACCTCTCTATTTTTAGCTGCGGTTTGGTAGTGGCGGGATGACTTACCCGCCGCCACAGTGGTGTTTGGCCCGTCGCGATAGAGGCTTTTTTTGGTAGTGTGCTATGCTCACTTGCCTCATTTATGTCAGTGGCGGAGCCATACCCCATGTAGGGTGCTGCAGCACGTGCTTGACTAAGTTCAATTAAGGCAACTCATAGAAAAATTTTCCCTTAAATAGGAAGATTTTGATTTCATTTTGTCTAGATCATCGCTTGCCCACTGGTTCAGCACCGGGTAGCAGCCCATCCTAGCTCCAGCCCTGTTTCTGTCTCCCTGCTGCCCCTACTTTGCTGTTGCCAGACAGCCAGACACCACAGACATCATGACATCCATGAAAAGCACCGAGGAGATATCAGAACATCCCACCTCCTCTTGATTTCTATTAACTAAAAGTGGAAGCTTCCATGATTTGTTTGTAAAAGTGCTTTCATATCCACCACAAATGGTCAACAGCCACACGTGGTGTATCATATGATCAAATATCTACGTTCAAATGAGTTCAGATTGGATGATGCCGTGTGGTAAGTTTAAAGTTGTTCCTATGCAATTTACAAATTAATAGTCCTGTATTACACTGAGATACAAATTTAAAGATGCCTTTGTGCATTTTGTAAGTTTATGAACCTAGACATCACTGCAGGAAAAGTTGAAGTACCGCCGTTGCCGTCACTCACTCTCGTTTCTTCCCCAAAATCTACTCTTGTTCTCTCAGTCATCTGGCATCACGGTCTTCTGAATCACGTGTTCACATGAACCGGCGGTTGGATAAAAACGATCGAAGACTTAGTGGACGTGTTCGGAAGAGATCCAGGGTTTCTAGAGAACGGGCCCATAGTGAACTGCGACATCTTCACATGCATGGAGTCAAAATGTTAGTAGCATATTCCAACTAATGAAGTAGCTGGCATGGAATAGGATTTGTGGACTGTAAGTGGCTTGACTGGATATGCCAACAATTTGACCATCAGAGCGATGGGAATGAAGTGACTGGATGTACCAACAGTCATTGCTCGTGCTTTGACCTGTGGAATTAGTTGGTTGTGATAGATTAATTACCTAACAAAACAAGCTATATAATATCACGAACATTATTAATATCTAGGTGCCCAGGTTTTTAAAACTCTTTTTTCATACTCTCACCTTGGGTCCATGAATTTTCAAAGAGAGTTGTGACCATGCTCCAAGAGATATCTGATACTAGAGGTACTACAATATTTTTGTGACCATCCATTGTCTAAGGACACAATTGACATTCCGCAGCTGAGAACCCTGTCTTGCAAGCGAGCGAGCTTGACACTACCTCATTACTCTCTCCGTTCCAAAATTGTTGTGGTCATTGACTTTTTTCGTTACCTCTGATTATTCGTCTTATTCAAAATATTTATTCAAATATAAAAAATTATGTTATATTCAAATTTTATCTAGTGATAAAATAAATCATAATAAAATACATGATATTTCTTAAATTTTTTTGGATGAAATGAATGATCAAATGTAGCAAAAAAAATCAATAACATAACAATTTTAGGACGGATGGAGTAATTGGAAAACAACTTCTCTCTCACCTATCTCTTATCCGAAGGCCGCCACCACCACCGCCTCCAGCACCTCTTATGTTTCGTGGTCCAGTCGTCGCACATCTCAACAATCACATGCTTCGTAGCCACGTGATGCAGGAAGGATCCATTGCCGCAGTCCTTGTCACAAGCATGCTATCGGTCAACTCGGCACCCAAAACCTCCCATGGAGATACAATCAATTTGGATTCAGCCGATATTTGGGTTTTGGAATCGATCTGGCCTGGGCCGTGACGGATTTGGTGGAGGATATTGGAGGATTGGGGGCGGATTTGGGGGCAGTGTTTGTCGAAGGAGCGGAGGCCGAAAAAAAAACAATGGTTTTAGAACTTTAGATCATGGGACATACATATTTGTCAGAAAGTAAACCAACCACCTTCGATTTGGGACTGAATTGCTGCAGCGGGCGAGTGCCTACGAGACGAAATTACCCTCGCCTATTGACCAGAATAACCTTCCAAGAATCACTGCTTATTGGTACCCAACGCAGTCTGACTGTCGGCACAACTGTTTTTATACCATAGGATGAGGCAGATTGGACGGTCAGTACCTGATATCTTTTAGAGCATGAAAAAAAAACTCATTTTCAAAAGAGATATAGTCGGATATTATTAAATTGATAATAGGTCAAAAGTTCATGGCCTCCAAGTGCATTTCGCTCTAGATATTATATCGAATGTAATTGGCTTTGGTTTACAGTATGAAGACTTTTATTATACTAGAAATCAAAATACATTATTCTGGTTCTCGGTGAAGGATGTACCATGTACTAAAATTCCTATGTGATGAAAATTGCGACAAGTTAACAACAATCACAATAAAAATAGAAATAGTATAAAACAGAACACTCCACTAGTACAATCGCGCTTTGTAGTAGCAGAAGCAATTTTTGCCTCAGTAGCGGGCCATTGACGAGCCCGCAACTAAGTGCAGAACAGTAGCAGCACCGCAACTTCAATTACGAATATAGTTACTGGCATAACAGACGTGCAACTACGGACCAAAGAGCCCACTACTAAACTAAATAACACAATTGCGGTTTCTGTCAGACCCGCAACTAAGGCTTAAAGACCATTTAGCTGCGGGCCTGACAAACAGACCCGTTACACCGGCCGCATCGTTCTATAAAAAGTTGTTATGGGCAGGCCTTTGGGTCATGGTACTGTAGCAGCCCATGGTACTGTAGTGTCGTGGTTGTTGTAGCGCCGCCCTTACTTAGCCCTCAAGTTAGGTTAGTTAGAATTAGGGCCGGCTCTAGCTCCATATAAGGAGAGACACGACAGTCATTTGGAATCAACCAGTGAATCAATAAAGTCCATCTTGACATAGCATAAGGCCTAATTATCCTCCTCATTACATCTGGTATCAGATTGCCAACAATCCCTTCCCATGGCTTTTGCTGCCAAATTCTCACAAAATCCATACTCTGATATGAGCCTTAGAGATCTGATCGATCTGCTTACGGCGCGACTAGAAGCAAAGGAGGCTGCCAACCATACTGTAGTGCTGGCCCAACCTGTTATGGTTGTGCCTGTAGCAGAAGAGAAGAAGCCAGAATGTTCGGTGGAGCTGGTCCAAACTGTTATGCAGGTGCCAAAGGCGCCTATCTCTTTGACCTCGCTGTTCTTGGCTGTCCCAACTGTACCCTTGTTGAGAAAGAAGACACAAAAGAAGAAGAAGGCTATTGCTGCTCCGTTGTTACCATCTATACATCTTCGACCAATGACTTGCCTTAAGCATTGCGGGATACATCAGAAGTGCAAGGTATCTCGGTGTCTTCGCTGATCATGCATGTGGTGTCAAGAAGGATGCAGCTACTGCATCCTGCTGGTTCCTAAGGAAATTGACTACTTCTTCGTTGACATCAAGCAATGTGAAGACCTTCCTTCCTTCACCATCTAATACCGTTCCTAGTCACCTACTGACTTTTCATCGATGCCAAGAAGCATGCTGGGTTGCTGCACGTGTTAGAGCTGACAGTTCTGAGAGTTTTCTATGGGAGCCTGGAGGAACTATTGTCCATGTCTTGCTGCTGCAGTATGTGGTTACAAAGGGACCAGGATGACAATAGTGTGGTACAAGGCTCAGCCATGGCCACCACCACAGCTCGAGGACAAGCTATCTTAGAAGGAGGGATGGAGATGTTATGGGCAGGCCTTTGGGCTGTGGTACTGTAGCAGCCCATGGTACTGTAGTGACGTGGTTACTGTAGCGCCGCCCTTACTTAGCCCTCAAGTTAGGTTAGTTAGAATTAGGCCGGCTCTACCTCTATATAAGGAGAGGCACGACAGTCATTTGGAATCAACCAATGAATTAATAAAGAAACAATTCTCTCAATCCCCCCCGCCAATGTCTCTCAAGCTCTTGGCATAGCATAAGGCCTAATTATCCTCCCCATTACAAAAGTGGGCGGTGCGGCGCAGCAATGTCACTTACCCGCGTGGCACCGCCACCTAAGGTTAGAATTAGGGTTCCCCGCGTGCCGCCACAGTCTCCTCCACCTCTGGCCTCCGCCTCCTCCTCCCCTCCACCTCCTCTTCCTCCTGAGATGCCGGAGATGATGAAGCGCCAGATCCATTGGGGGCGCGCACAGAGCGTCTGGCGCACCTAGTGCTGGCGCACCATCGTCCTGGTGGACATGGCACCGCCGTATTGCCCCCCTCGTCCTCCTCCTCTGTCCCTCGATCACCATCATGCACGACCACGACCGCGTCGTGGGATAGGTGGATCTGGCGATGCTTGCTGCCAGATTGACCCCTGAGGCGAGGACGGCGGTGCCTCGGGCGGGGGTATGTCAGCAGCGATGGCAAATGTATATGCTCAAAATAGCATAAAGGTTGGTTGGTTAAAAGGGCAGGACAAGTGTCCTATCAGCTCAACGAAAACAAGTTCGGTTTCTGTTTGGACATACCAGCCAACAGAGATATACGAAATTACTTAGCTTCTAGACAGAATGGAATAGCAGGGTCGCGTCGGCGGCGGAGGACGGGAGCGACCTCCTCGCGCGAGCTCCGGTGGCTCCCCCTCCTCCTCCACCAGTGGTTGTGGCATGACAAGGCGTGGTGGACAGGCGGATAGGGGCGACGGACGGGTGGACAAAGACGGGTTGACGAACTGACGGACGGGTCTAGGGCGGGTCCCAACACTAGCTGGGACCTGCCCTTTTATTTTGTAGTATATGAGGGCGCCTTTTTAACTTAAGTACTACCTAGGACAGTAGCAACCCCTGGACCGCTAGTAAGTTTGTAAGTAAGTAGTAACAAATGCCCGGTGGCGATTTATTGTCAACCACTGAGTCACCGTTTGGCCTGCTATTATAGAGCGTGATTGTAGTAGTGTTCACTAATACATATTGCAGCTGATACAACTATAGACACAAAAATTACATCAATATAAAAAAGTAACTAATGCCATTAAACTAATATCGTCAAACTATATTAACTCAGATAAGGGACAATGACAAACTGTACATTTGGCAATGTGGGCACGCGATTGAGGACTAGCTAGCAAATATTATGAATTAATTTATATAGCATTTAAAAGGAAGTTAGGAAAACAACACAATACTGGAGCAAATAAATGTATAAATACATAAATAACTTAGAATTTCCTCGAAACTACGTCATTCTCATGTCCAGCCGCTATTAGTATGGCAATTTAACTACTTAATATTTATGTAAAGGACTTTCCAAATGTGATAAGGCAATATGATAATACATGACTGTTCATTATCCATCCTAAAGAGTTTACTGTCCTTATCCGAGCCACTCCACTACCGGAAACCAGCTGTTTGTCGAGTGTGAGACAAAAAACACTTGATAAACAGCACTTTGCCAAGTGATTTTTTTTGGCACTTCAAAAACTTGCTCTTGTGTCAATTGGATTTTTTTTGCCACTTGACAAACAAGAAGTCATTTTACTGTTTACCATCAGGCCTAGAAAGTTTGTATTCTATCCTTAACCTGAGCCACTCCTTTATTAGTTATATTATCAGGACCATCCTTATCATGTGCCTGTGCCACTCCTTTTAAGATCAGCACCGTGTTGCTTGTGGTTTGAATTAGCCCGATCAAGCTAGGCAACTAGAAACGAACTCTCTAAACTAGGCAACGATGCATCTGGAGTCTGCCATCTGCTGTCGCTCCTTGATACTGGCCACGATCTTGTTAATGATATTGCTCTGCCTGGCACCAGTGAGTAGCGTTCGCTTAATGGGTACTCCCAACCGCAGGAGCGAGCCAGTCCACAGTAATCCTCCCCCGTTTCCAATCGGACATCCAAGTACTATGGGAACTACAATGGGTGGCGAATATTCGGAAGTTCGAAAAACTAGGCCTTCTCATTCCGGTGAGTCTTGGTCGAATTATGAAACTAGTCCATCTGACCGCGCGTTTGCACGGAGATTCATTTTATAGAAATAGTAAGATATTTTTTCAATGTTATACTTGCACCAGATAAAAATTGAATATTAAACTATTTCATAAAATTCTGAGTCCAACACAAAAGTTGAGTATCAATTTTAGTTACTATTTTGAAAGTTGTTAAAGTCTATTCAGGATTTTTCCTTTAATACACCATATCTTTATGGACTACTGAGATGATTTGAAATATTTTTCTTTTTTTGCTTTCAACTATAATGATTCAGATAATTGAACATGATACTTTATGTTTACTATTGGATGATTTATTGTAATATTTTCCTTTTTTTCCTTTAACTTTATTGATTCAAAAACTTTGCTACCTTGTCTACGCACTCATTTTTTATTGAGCTTATATACCACTAAATATCACCGTGTTTCCACCGTCCTAGTTTCACCTAACACTTTATCACCCCTTTTCTTTCTTTTCTATCGATGGAGCTATAGAAACAATGAAACCAGATACAATTGAAGGAGAGGTGAGACTTTCCACGTAACATAGCTAGGGAGGAGAATTATTAAGCTTTTTGGGCTAAGGTGAGATGGGGTCCTTGGAAAAACAGGAAAAAATATCTAATAGCTAATAGAGAATGAATGGAACAATATTTTGATATGTGATTTAGACTATTGGTTGGACGGAAAGTACATGGATAGGCCAGTGCTATCAGAGAGATTCAGAGAAAAAAAGAGAAATATGGCATGTGGGCAATTTTGTATTCAGGAAAAAATAGAGAAACATGGCATGTGAGCAATTTTACAGCTGTAAAAAAAGAGTTGTACGTGACTAATATTGAAAATAGTAGATAATTTAAAACAATATATGATCTACTTATTATAATGGCATTGGTGGGTAATTTCAAAAATATGTGTATGGATATTTTGGTCTAATTATATTATAATGGTAAAAAATATGTGTATGGATATTTCTCTTCTTATGTGGAAATTTCTAGGCCTTGACAGCGTACATGGAAGCTCCTTTTCTTGGTCAAATATATATATATATATATATATATATATATATATATATATATATATATATATGAGGCATTTTTCCTACTCCCAGGAGTAGCTACTCCCACATGTATATCTCACAATCTAGAGAGTATCATTACATATTTGACGTTTCTAAATGTAGTATGTAGTCATACTAGAGGGTATGTGGACATACTCACTTTTTTTTGTTGCGATACATGAATTATGAAGACATATTTACTTTTATATAGCAGTAAATACGATATATGTTCATATGTTTTTAACTTAAAGACCTTTCAAAAAAATTATGGTTATCACTCTAAAAAATCATGTTTTAAGTATGTGTATATACTCAAAATAATAAATGGATATGAACACATACCCAAAGTGGTTTTTTGAACGTGGGAGTAACTACACTTGGGAGTAGAATGGAATTAGCCTATATAGGATGCCTTTTTCCTACTCCCAGGAGTAGCTACTCCCACGTGTATATCTCATAATTTAGAGAGTATCATTACATACTTGACGTTTATAAATGTAGTATGTAGTCATACTAGAGGGTATGTGGACATACTTACTTTTTTTTGTTGTGACATATGAATTATGAAGACATATTTACTTTTATATAGCAGTAAATGTGATATATGTTCATATGTTTATAACTTAAAGACCCTTAAAAAAAATATGGTTATCACTCTCAAAAATCATGTTTTAAGTATGTGTATATACTCAAAATAATAAATGGATATGAATACATACCCAAAGTGGTTTTTTGGACGTGGGAGTAACTACACCTGAGAGTAGAATGAAATTATCCTATATATATATATATATATATATATATATATATATATATATATATATATATATATATATATATATAATAGATGATGTCATCCTTATATATTATTCTCTAGGTTCTTTTTTGGTATTTTAGTTTCAGCTTGGTCTTGAGGTAAAAACAAATGTCTTATTCATCACCCTATGTAGAAAAAAAGCGATCATTTTAAAAAATTATTGTTTGCGACTTTAGAGTATCTTCAATTTATTTGAATGTGAGAGGACATGCTGAAAATATAAATATGTGCGAGGATCAATATGCAACTGTAAATGTTTCATGCGTCTCTACTACAGAACATGTAGCTATTCTAATGCAAGCCACGTCTAGGTCTGTTCGGGCTCACGGCTGAGGGCAGGTGGGGTAGTAGCGGGTCATGCATCGCAGTTCATAGCATTTATAGCAGAAAGTTTTCCACCTGTCAGCTGTCCTTGGATAGCTACCCACTGCAACTGTTGCCCTATCATGCTACATTTAGTGAAATTCATGATCCAACAAGATGGATCTCGAGCACTCGATCACAACCACAATATCCAAAAATAGAAGCAAAACATGTTGATTAGCAACTGTAGGTAAAGGAAAATGAGAGAAAGGAGCATAGAATCTTTAGCTTCACTTCACTAGTACAAACAGGGCCTGCAGTGACACAGGCTATGTATGTTAACTTTGATGACAGGTTTAAACTTAAACATTTGAAGATACTATATATGTGATCTTATTGGTCTCATATCAGTGATATATGATATTTTGAATTTGAATTCTATGTATTTGAAAATTTGGTGGGAGATTTTGATATTTTAAAATTTTTCACGGTTTTGTACAAATTGCCAGTGGTGGTGGAGGTGATGTCATCGAAATCGCCACTAAGGACAGGTTCCCAATGACGATTCTGGTGATGTCACGCACTGCCACTGGGGTTCCGTCTCCGGTGGCGGTGTGCTGACGTCACCTCAACCGCCACTGTCCCTCCCACCCCAGTGGCGGTGGAGCCGAGCGGCCACTAGGACTTGACCCCTCGCTGTGGCAGGAGCCTAGTGGTGGTGCCAAAAACCGTCACTATAGACGTTTTTCCACCACCGCTAAAGGCCATTATTGTAATAGTGCTTGCTACTTATTTCAACAGTAGTGCTCTCCCATGCTATTGCATCATTTTCTTTATTTAGACAATGTTAAATGGTTCCAGCGTTGGCTCAACCGAGCTATGACCATAATTACGAAATCAGACAGAACCTCTGTCAGCCACTATGAACAATACAAAATATTGAGCACAAAGTTTGAATGAAAAGATATTAAAATAAAATTCTATTGCTAAATCTCCATCCATGGTCGACGAAGGTCTGCATAGCCATCGTCTCAATATTCTTGCAAGCGGACTCTACTCCTTCTTTGTCTGCTTGACACCTCTGCAACTGAGCCCATAAGCATATCTAATATGTCCACCTCATAATACATGCATATAAGATTTCATAGGTGAATTACCAAAAATCACATCATTTCTACTAGGCCATATAGCCCAACATATAGCCAAAGCTCCCACAAGTAGTAGTTATTTTAATTTACTCCCTATTCCATTGAGCGAGTCCCCAAATATGTGGTCTTTGTTTTGTGGTGGTTGTAAACTAAATAAATGTTAAACTAAACCCCAAAGAAATCATGCCAATTTGCATTGAAAAAAAGATGGAGTCTCATCCCTCCCGACAAAAGCAGCATTGATTTACTTGGACTCCAATTCCTCTTAGACACATTAAGAGGAACATTGCTAAGGACTGAAGCTACAATGTCACTCTTCTTCCTTACAATATATTGTATAAAGATGGGTATTGTTGTTTAAAGAAGGAGCTACCAATCCATTTGTCCTCCCAAAATCATATTTGCTGACCATCATTCAATTCAAAAGAGCCATATCGAAGGAACAAGTCCTTTACTTTCAAAAGCCCCGACCAAAAATGAGAATCTCGTGGCTTCTTCACCACTTTTCCTATTATTTGATTTCTAAGATATCTATTTTGCAATAATCACAAGCCATCTTTGTTTATAAACTTAAACAATCAGTTCCTTAATAGGCATTCATTCTAGACTTCTATATTCTTTATTTTGTCTCCCTCCCATGTTTTGTAGGCTAACAAATGGCATTTCTTCTTTTAGCCATTTAATGACCATGTATACTTTTTCTTTAGCCATCACTTTAACAAAAGAATTGACATTTACAAAATCAATTTTCTTTCGAGAACTCCTTTTGGAACTCTGAAAAATGAGAATATGAACATAGTTAAGCTTGTCAACATTGTTTAATAAGACCAATCTTCCTCCCATTGACAAGTGCTTTCCTTTCTAGTACTTAGTTTATTTTCTATTCTATCCTCGATTTTTTTAATCTGAGTTACTTAGTTTTCTTTTATGTATAGGAATTCCCAAGTACCTAAATGGGAATGACCCATACACCCAAATAGTTGTTCATATTGTAGCTGGAATTCTTTTGCTTGGTCAAAACAAAAGATGATACATTTATAGAAACTAATCTTCAGACCAGATAACTGTTCAAAAGCACAGAGTAGTAGCTTCATGTTTTTACGTGGTCTAGGTTATGGTCCATAAAAATGATTGTGTCATTTGCATATTGTAGAATCAACAAACCATCCTCTACATAGTGTGGAATGACTCTTGTAATTTGATCATTTGCTTTTGCTGGGTTGATCAAAATAGCCAACATATCCACTACTGTTAAATATGATGGGTGACAACGGCTCTCCTTGTATACCTCCCTTCTTTGTTTGAAAATATGGCCCTATTTGATCATTTATTTGGATCCCAACATGTCTCCCTTGCATGAAACGAGCAAGACACTGACACCACCTAGGGGAGAAGCCTATCATTCGAAGAGTTTGTTGTACAAAGGAATAGTTATTTTGGAAAATGCTTTTTCAAAGTATATTTTTTCAATTATCCCATCTTGTTTTTTATGCATTTGGTGAATTATCTCATGCAAAATTACTAGTCCTTCCAGATATTCCATTTGGGTAGGAAAGCAGTTTGTGTTGAACATATCACCTTTTGAGCTACCTCATAAATTGTTATTGTAGACACTTTGATGAAATTCCTAAAACTTGCATTAAGTAAGCAAATTGGATGGTATTGCTGTATTTTACATGCTTGAGAATAGGATAATGGTAGCAAAATTAAAACTATATTGTGCTAAAGATCCAAATGGAAATCTTGAAACAGGGCCATCCGGTCATCTTTTATAATTTCCCAAAAGGTTTGATAGAACTCTATAGTGATATCGTTGGGATCAGGCGGCTAGTTATATATGTTCCATTTGGAAGATAGCATCTTTCACCTCCTTTTCTATGAACGGTTATCTTAGGAACTCATTCTCCATTTCATTTACTAGGGCTATATCTTCTATTCAGTTCTCATCCATTGACACATTTTTTTGTCAAAGATGGACCGAACAACCCTTTGTAGTAGGAAGTGATATGTTGCTTGAGAGCATCATCCCCATTCATTTTTGCTACTTGTTGAAAGTATTGAGTTATCCTCCTCTCTAAGCATTTTGGAAAGTCTATTATTTAGATAGTGTTTAAGATTCAATTCATCTTCTGATAGATACAAGGATTCTGCTTTTGTGTCAAGCATATCCAGTTTGTGTAAAATTATTTCTATTCTTTCTTAGAATGTCCACTCACATTTTTTGCCTATCCTGTTAAACGTTGTCTTATTTTATGTATCTTTCTTTGTCATCTTTCCATAGGTATACCTTCTATTAATGTTTCACACCATATATTTTTTACCGTGTCTATGATGCCTTCTCATAATATAACCATCATAATTCAAATTTGAATGTGGGGTGGTTACATGACAATGAAGCCTCGGTCACATTAAGTAATGAAGGTGTATGGTATGAAATCTCTCTGGTCACCGTCTGCACCGTGGATAGAGAGAATTTTTGTTCTCATTTAGTGGCCAGCAAAATTCTATCAAGTTTCTTAAATGTTGGATTTTATAGATTATTTGCCCAGATGTATTTGTTTTCAGACATTTCGAGTTCCATCAAGTTCAAGCCTTCTACTGTTGTAGTTATCATTATTTATGTGGGACTTCGTGAGGAATTGTTATTTTAGTTGTGGTTGCGCAGGAATGGACTGCAACCAATGCCCACTTGAAGGTATCTTTTTTATTACATAAATGTTACTTTACATAGAACTCTCCCTCATCAGTTGCCCAATTTTATAAATTCACAAATCAATGCCTAGCAAAATGCCACCAGATGTACCTTTTGAAGCTTTGCTATGCAATAAGAATTCTTTTCCCTGCAGTCAAGTTTTTAAGAAACTTAGACATAAGCTCACTTCTCCCGGTCTTTGAGATAATGATAAAATTCAGAATACGCTCTTTAGTTAAATCTAAAACAAACTTATGTTTCTTTGGGTTGCATTGCTATTCCAAAATATTCCTTTCATTATGCACTACTCTTAATTTCCTTGTTACTTCTTTTTCCTTTCTTATCTTTAAAAGAGGAAGATGACCTTTATTTGAAATAACATTGCAATCAATATGATAAGTGATATCCATATATCTCTCACCTCTTCTGCTGACTGAGCCGGCAATTTGCCAAAAACATTGCCACATCAAGTGCCTGCAATGTTACCTTGGGGGTGTCGTTCCCTGCCAATGTCTCAACCTTCCCCAGTGTTGCACTATTTCCTGTGTCCATGCCTAGCATGGTGTTTGCACCTCCAGTAGATGCACCATAGCTGGCATTGTGTCTGTCCAATTTGCCTTGTCAGAATCAGGTTAAGCTGTTCCAGTCGCCCCGTGGCGAAACGTGGGAAGCGCCCTCCATTGCGACCTGCTACACCACGACAGCCATAGCCGGGTTGGTATGGAATGAGGAGCCAAGAGGGGAGGGGGTGAACTGGGTCATTATGGTTCTTCAACTTAATTTTCCAATCGGTTTCAACACTACCTTCTAATGACAAGTCTCATGCACTTCTTTCGAGCCATGATCCTAGAATGCTAGTAGAATGATAACATGCAAGCGATGTTGAGCCAAGCCAATCAACAAGCATGCACCGCCCATGGAAATCCTACTTATACTTACACACTAGTGCGGTATGTAAAGGCGGTATGTACAAGAAGGGCTTAGAGACATTGTGCATGTATTTTTAGCATTAAGTATCCGAAGGATGATGCCTTCCCTCACTCCTCATTTGACAAGCTCCCGCCAAACTATAGGTCTCTCCCACCGCTCCTAGTGGTGTCCTCGTCCACGAGCCCACTTCATTCTTCTAGTGAAGTTGCAGTTGTGCCACTGCTGCCCACTGTGGTAGAAGCTCTCCTCCGAGGACATGCTCCACCCTCGAAGTGCAAGCTCGGGCACCCTCTCTTGATGGCCCTTTCAAAGGCGAGGTCAAACCCTATACAATTGTTCCCATCATAAGAGCCTCAACACCACCTTACCGGTCAAGGGCTAGCCATAGACGAAGAGTAACAACACAGATTACTCTCTACAATTTCACTATGAATGGATGCTTTTGTTTCTCCTTGGCACTATACAGATGGCTCCTAGTCTTTGCACAAGTGTCCTCTCTTCTCCGTTTACCTCCCTACTGATTCCTCCAGCAATCCAAATGGCCAAGAGTGCTCTCCTCGAGATGGGCAACAACCATATACTGGCTTCAACCACTTAACTTGACGCTGCTCAAAAGTACTCTGCTGAAGGTTGTGACCTATCACCGTATCATATGATGACTATGAAGTATTCAAACTTCAACACTAGCCCTTGAATGCCTAGTTCATCGTTACATATAGTGACTATATCTCCAATCATACGGTGACTTTCTATCCTCCGGCTTCCTTCTCATCTGTGCATCACCATACCATATATTGACTCTTGTGTTCTTGCCTAAAGAATTGCAGCCTCTATGTACAAATCTCTGCCACTCACCATATCATACGATGACTCAACCAATGTATCATATCGTGACATCAACATACCTCATGTACAAAGATCACATTTTCCGTTGGTGCCATCTCCATCATTCGCCATATCATGTGGTGTCCTCTTAACTTGATCATATGGTGCCTCAACTACTCTGGAATTATCTTCTATGAGTAACTCTGCACAGCTATCACCATATCATATGGTAACCTTTTTCTAAAGCTTAATCCCCTCCTTTACTTTGTTCTTCAACACCATCACCTCGGTCCCTCGTCATCTCCGCTGCCATTCAAGTATCCAAGTGACTCAATTAGCATCCTAACTCCTCTATCATTAGTGCAGCCTAAGTGATATGGCCCATGCACTCTTGATAGTCTGGTTTTCCTATGGACTCAAGCCTGTCATCTAGCTAAGTAATCACAACACACTTGGACCTAGAAATCCCATGCCTTGATCCATCTCCAACACCGCGACTCATCATCATGATCACACGGCAATCCCTCGAGTTAGCATCAATCACCGAGGTGATCAATCAATAAGATTATATAAAGATTATAAGATGGTCCTGTACTCACAACACTAAGTGTAGACATTAGAGCGCATTACATGGTGATATTCAATCACCAAATCTTTTATACCTTGGGGTTTCCATATTCCTGTCACTACCAACCACTATCACAAAAACGATTTGTAGTGGCGCAATCCAATTTAACATAGCGGCAGCCCAAGAAAAACCCGCCGCTATAATTAGAAAAATATTTATAGCGGTGGTCCAGAACATTACCCACTGCTAAAGCCCATGTTAGCGGCGGCCCAAAACATCACTCACCACTAAAGCCCCTGTTAGCGGTGGCCCAAAACATCACCGGCAGCTAAAGCCCATGTTAGTGGCGGCCCAAAACGTCCCCCGCCGCTATAAATATTCATGGCCCAAAAAAAGAAACCCTAGCCCTCAATCGACCACTCCTCCTCCTCTCCCTCCTCCACCCACCACCGTCTCCTCTCCCTCCCAAGCAGCCTCATTCTCTCTTCCTCCCGGGCAGCCGCCCCTCTACACAGCGCCCCTCTCCTGCGGTCGGCTATCCCTCTCCACCGCTCTACCGTGCCACCCCTCTCCCTGGCGCCACCCTCTCCTCCGCCTCTTCTCCTTCCGCTCCCCTTGGCCGCAACACCTTCCTCGGCCGCGACGCTCCCCTTGGCTGCGACACCCTTCTCGGCCATGACTCCCTCCTCGACAGCGGCGGTGGCGAAGCGGTCAGATCTGGCGATGAGGTGACCAGATCCGGTGATGGGGCGGCCGGATCTGGCCCCGGCGGTCGAAGGCTCTCTTGCGGCCTCGCAGGGTGGGCGGCAAGATCCGGTCTAGAGGCTCCCTCGCGGGCGCTCTTGCAGGCCGGGTGGCGGCTAGTGGCCTCACAGGTGCTAGCGAGCGATGGTTGCCGCCTCCTCCTCCCTCCCTCCCGGTTGCTGCCGCCTCCCATCCGACGACGGCGGCGCGCGGCTAGGGGAGGCCAGATCCCCCCCCCCCCCCCCCCACACACACACACACTCCGATGACAGCGGCGCGCGGCTAGGCGAGGTCGCTGGATCCGCCTCCCCCTACTCCGATGTGGGCGGTGGCGAGCTCCTTCTTCTCCCTCTAGATCTGCGCCTCCTCCCTCTGGATCTTGGCCTCAAGGGCTACGAGCGAGCTAGCGGGCTTGCCTCTTTTTTTTTAATTTTCTGGATTATAGGGTAGCGGCGGGTGAAGATGTCACCCGCCGCTATAGATCTCGCCGTAGCGGCGTCCACTGGTCGTCCGCCGCTATGTCCTCATATTTTTAGCTACGGTTTCGTAGCGGCGGGATGACCAACCCGCTGCTACAGTGGCTTTTGGTCTGCCGCTACAGTGGCTGTTTGTGGTAGTGAACAAAATGTTCTGTAGCAGCTGTATTAAAATTTGTGTAGCGGCGAGTTTAAAGAAACCCGCTGCCATAATGGTATAATGAATTTTATCGGCAGATTGTTAAGTGTTCCACCTCTAAAATTTGATTTTTAGGAGCGATTCACATAGTAAGGTCCGCCTCTATAAATAGCCTTCATTTGTAGAGGTGGCCAGTAACATGACCACCCTCTAAAAATTGATCTATAAGGGCAGCACATACTATAGTCCGCCACTGCTAATCATGTAGCCTAGATAGTCGATCACATGAGTATATAAATGATGGTGGAGCCCAGGCACCCGTGAAGGAGGGAGGAAGGTGGCTCGATGGCCGCGCACGTAGAGAGGTGGTCGGTGGCGGAGGCGGGTGGGTAGCGGACGAATGTGAGAAGGAAAAAGTGTTGTGTGGGCTTTGCCACCTACTGGCCATCCGCTGCTACAACACATGATATTTAGCTATGTGGGCAGAGTGGGGGACAGCAAAACCACCGCTATAGGTCATGAAGCTCTCCCCCCATGACCAAACGCATTGGTGTGTCTGGTGCCATTCGCACCTCCCAGATGTGCACCATGGTTGGGGGCCCTACCGCGATTGAAGTTCATGTTCATATTTGTTGCTCATGTCACTGCATACCAGTTTTGCGCAGGTGCAAATATGGGGCAGTGGCATACTAATAGTCGAAACCCTAGTCCATGGTCAAGTACCAGCATTGGACAATTGAGCAACGAGTCTAGGTGTGGGCTTGTACAAGATTTTCTGTTTTAATATCCATATAACTTGGTGCATGACATTGCGATCATGATGGCTTGAAATATTGAAATCGGTGTTTGATTCTAAATGTTTGGAGTCTGACAATTTCGCATGATCCAATTCCCCTATTTGAAAATTTTGCTCGTCTGATCCAGCATTTGTCACTGTCATCTCCGGCGATTGCTGGTTTTGAACAAAAGACTTGGATGGTGAGTTGCTCAACAGCTGATCATGAAGTACAAAGGAACAAAGTAAAGATTTTTTTTATTACCTACCACTTTAGCACCAGGAAGTGCATCACCAATTATTCTTGGTGGAGTCCTCCTCGGTAAAGGCAAGAGACCATGCTATCGTGAGCATTTCCCTCATCTATTGTCCACCAATATATCGATGATACGCTTGGCCATTAAGCCATCTAGAAGAAGCAGCCTTTTCGTCTTCTTTTTGTTTGATACGGGTGTCCGAGTTCGAGTCTTCATCGTTGGACGCCGAGAACCGGGACCTTGCCAACTTTTGACATCATGGACCTGTGGTCCTGGCCATTTTCTTCTTTCAGGGTCAGTTGCCGGGATTCGTTGTCCTCCATTGCCTGCACTTCCATCATATGTACCATGGTTCCAGGAGGCAGAGTCAATAGTACGGACGTACCTTGGATGCTATATGAGCACTGCCCAGGACATCCCTTATCATGAAGCGGTGAGGCGTCACCACAGACACGCTTGGTCCGGCGTGCCGGGGCTCGCTATTTTGCTGGCCTATACCAGCAGAGGCTACCAGCAGCTGCACTGGTACCTTCAATGAAACTGAGGTAATCAGGCAACGAATGTGTCGTCCTTTTGCATGCCTTTGCTTCCACCATTGTTGGATAATCTCTTGAGGCTTTGTCAACCAAACAAAACCATCCCTGCCTTGCTCCACAAATACAAGCCACTCTCAACCTGAAATTCTGATAATTCAAAAAAAAAGTTAAGACAAGGAGATGCTGCTTAATATATAGTGGATTCAAGAGAAAGTAAAAAAAACAGACATGAACTACAGGTACTAACAACTGAATTGCTATTCTACAGCCTGGTGTTGTAGTTCATTTTGTTTTGTTGAGAAACCCAATACACTGTAGCACTCACAAACATTCACAAGTACTCATCCAAAAGACAGCCTGGTTCTACACCCAACTGAGTTCACCATATAAAATTACAGTAATAGATATCTACAGTGATAATTACCAAGAGTATATTAGTTGCTAATGATAATTAAAAAGGAAATCCTGTAATTTAGGTATTTTTTGTTTGGTAATTAGTGTTACTTTACAACAACAACAACAAAGCCTTTTTATCCCAAGCAAGTTGGGGTAGGCTAGAGATGAAACCCATGGGAACCCAAAAAAGAAGAGAATCACGGTTCTGGCACGTCTATTGCTAGTCTCCAAGCACTCCTATCCATAGCTAGCTCCTTAGGGATATCCCACGCCTTCAGGTCTCTCTTAACCGACTCGTCCCAAGTCAAGTTAGGTCGGCCTCTACCTCTCTTAACATTAGCATCTCTCTTTAGAACCCCACTACATACCGGCGCCTCCGGAGGTCTCCGTTGGACATGTCCGAACCATCTCAACCGATGTTGAACCAATTTCTCCTCGATAGGTGCCACTCCTATCCTGTCCCGGATATCTTCATTCCGTATTCGGTCTCTTCTTGTATGCCCGCAAAACCAACGCAACATACGCATCTCTGCTACACTTAGTTGTTGAACATGTCGTCTTTTCGTAGGCCAGCACTCAGCACCGTATAACATCGCCGGACGAATTGCCGTCCTATAGAATTTACCTTTTAGCTTTTGTGGCACCCTCTTGTCGCATAAGACGCCGGATGCTTGACGCCATTTCAACCAGCCGGCTGAAATTCTATGCCTAACATCTTCATCGATGTCACCGTCCTTTTGCAACATCGATCCTAAATAACGAAATGTATCCTTCTTGGCCACCAATTGTCCATTAAGGCTAACGTCTCCATCCTCATGTCTAGTCACGCTAAACTCGCACATCATATACTCGGTCTTGGCCCTACTAAGTCTGAAACCCTTGCACTCTAATGTGTGCCTCCACAGCTCCAACTTCCTATTAACCCCATCCCTACTCTCGTCAACTAACACCACATCATCAGCAAAGAGCATACACCAAGGGACATCACTCTGTATTTCTCGTGTGACCTCGTCCATCACTAAAGCAAATAAATAAGGGCTCAATGCTGATCCTTGGTGTAGTCCTATTTTAATCGGAAAGTCATTGGTATCGCCATCACATGTCCGAACACACGTCCTCGCGTCCCTGTACATATCCTTGATGAGGGTAATATACTTAGTTGGGACTTTGTGCTTCTCCAAGGCCCACCACATGACACTTCTTGGCACTTTGTCATATGCCTTCTCGAGGTCAATAAAGACCATGTGTAAGTCCTTCTTTTGCTCCCGATATCTCTCCATCAATTGCCGCATTAAGAAAATCGCCTCCATGGTTGATCTTCCAGGCATGAACCCAAACTGGTTTTGCGTCACACTTGTCACTCTTCTTAGACGATGCTCGATGATTCTCTCCCAGAGCTTCATCGTATGGCTCATCAACTTAATCCCACGATAGTTAGTACAACTTTGAACATCTCCCTTGTTCTTGAAGATCGGTACTACTATACTCCTCCTCCATTCTTCCGGCATCTTGTTTGACTGAAAGATGAGGTTAAAAAGCTTAGTTAACCATACTATGGCTCTGGCACCTAAGCATCTCCATACTTCGATGGGGATACCATCAGGGCCCATCGCTTTACCACTCTTCATCCTCTTCAAAGCTTCCTCTATCTCTGTCTCCTGAATTCTTCTTACAAAGCGTCTGTTGTTATCATCAAATGAGTCATCCAACTCAAGTATAGGACCTTCCTCCTCTCCGTTAAACAACTTATCAAAGTACTCTCGCCATCTGTCCTTGATCTCCTCATCTCTCACCAGGAGTCGGTCTACCCCATCCTTGATACATTTGATTTGGTTGATGTCCCTCGTCTTCCGCTCACGGATCCTAGCCATCCGATAGATGTCCTTCTCTCCTTCCTTCGTGCCTAGTCGCTGATAAAGGTTATCATATGCCTGACCCTTTGCTACACTCACTGCTCGTTTTGCAGCCCTCTTGGCTATTTTATAGCCTTCTATGTTGGTTGCACTCTTGTCAAGATGTAGGCGTTTGAAACACTCCTTCTTCTCCTTGATAGCCCTTTGCACCTTATCATTCCACCACCAGGTGTCTTTTGCTTCTTGTTTGCCTCCTCTACTCACGCCAAACACTTCTGAAGCTACCTTCCGAACACATGTTGCCATTTTTAGCCACATGTCATCTGGTCCTTCTCCTTCCTCCCAGGGTCCCTCTCCTAGCATCCTCTCCTTAAAAGTTTGCGCCAGCTCCCCTCTAAACTTCCACCACTTCGTTCTCGCGGTTTTGGTACGTTTGTCCCTGTATACCCGTACCCGAAAACGAAAATCCGCCATCACAAGCTTATGTTGAGTGACGACACACTCCCCAGGTATCACCCTACAGTCCAAGCAAGCACGCCTGTCCTCCCTCCTGGCAAGGATAAAGTCGATTTGGCTCGAGTGTTGTGCACTTCTAAAGGTCACTAGATGGGATTCCCTCTTCCTAAATATGGTATTCGCTACCAACAAGTCATAAGCTAGCGCCCAATTAAGTATATCCACCCCCTCCTGATTCCTACTACCATACCCGAACCCCCCATGGACCCGCTCGAACCCTACATTAGACGTCCCCACATGGCCGTTAAGGTCTCCTCCTATGAAAAGCTTCTCACTGATAGGTATGCCACTAACCATGCTATCTAAATCTTCCCAAAACTGATTCTTGATGCTCTCATTAAGACCTACCTAAGGGGCATATGCACTGATCACATTTAAAGCCGAATCTCCAACTATCAGCCGAACAAGGATAATCCGGTCCCCGTGCCTCCTAACATCTACGACTCCATCCTTAAGGCTCCTGTCGATCAAGATGCCTACACCATTTCTACCCGATGTTGTACCCGTGTACCAAAGCTTGTAGCCCGTATTCTCCACCTCCTTCGCCTTCTGGCCCTTCCATTTAGTCTCTTGAACGCATAGGATATTTACACGCCTCCTAGTTGCCACATCGACTAGCTCTTGTAACTTGCCTATTAGGGACCCTACGTTCCAACTCCCTAGACGAATCCTAGTTGGCTCGGCTAACTTTCTTACCCTTCGCACCCGTCGAGGAAAGTGCGAAGACCCTTGCTCATTTTTCACCACACCCGGGCGTAGATGTAGCGCGCCACTAAGGTTGCGACGACCCGACCCTTGCTCACTATTCATCGTACCCAGGTCACGATACGACGCACCACTAAGGTTGTGACGACCCGGCCCTTGCCCATTTGACACCACACCCGGGTTCCGATGTAGCGCGTCGCTAAGAGGGTTACGCCCCAACGAATTTCTTATGGGTTTCATATCCATTTGAGTGGCTGGGTTTTTGACGTTGGTTTGCCAAACCTAACACAACCCTCCTCCTTTACCCAGGCTTGGGACTGGCTATATTGAGACTCAACATAGGCGGAGTTTAATTAGTGTTACTTTATTTAAGAGAAACAATTCAAACACGGACACCCTTCACCGAGGGCCACCATCTGATGAGTAGAGAGGGAGGGAGTGGGGGGTCGCCGGATGGGAGGGAGGGAGGGCGGCAGCACTTGTGAGAAGGGGGGTAGAGGGGGGTGCGCTGGCGAAGAGAGGTTGGAGGGGTGGCGCCAACTAGCTGCAAAAGAGAGAGGGAGGGGGGAGGCGCCGTCTTGTGGAGAAAAAGACTGAGGCAGCTGAGGAGGGAGGGAGAGGGGTGGCCGGCTAGGGTTCTGATTTTTATATGGACTATGCATAGTGGGCAATCGAATGGGCTTTGGTGGCGCACTACGTTGTGAGCCCCGCTACTGCATGTTTGAAGCGGCGGGTGATGTTTTGGGCCGCCGCTATAAGTGTCAGACCAAATGTAGCGTCGGGTATTTTTTGGTCCACTGCTATGTTAAAATGGGTTGCGCCGCTAAAGGCCTATTTTCTGGTAGTGTTTAGTTCTATGTAAAAATAAGTATGTCCACATACTTAATATATCCTCACATAACATTTTAGGGAGTCCAGTATGAGTATGCACTTAATCTACATATGGAAAATATATGGGGAGTTGAGACACTATGTCGTTTGTAAGAGACACGTGAGAGTTGTTGCAGAGAGAGAGAGAGACAGACAGACAGAAGATCCACACTTCCGCATTCCATATTTCTTAACATAAACTGAATATTGATGGAATCTTTTAGTCTAACACCAACTACTACTAAATATATACAGAATAATTTGGTCAATTAACTAGCTAACACGACTGATAGGACCGACTTCTTTTGTTATGAAATGGATATGCTGTTTTTACATAAAAACGTAAGGTTCAGAACTCCGGATCCACATGTTTTATCAAATATTCTGTTGTAAAATTTTAATTCTTGTTTATATTTATATAACTATAACATTTTACTTTCATCCTACATCTAATCACAGATAAGTGTCAGAATAGTTGACTTAAAAGTTTTTTAATTTCTTTTACCGGTAACTGTTTGTACTACGTAATTAAACTATAGCCATTCACAAATAAATGTAATTAAACTATAGCCATTAGGCTTGTGAAGGTGTCGGTTTGATACTGAAAGTCTATAAGACCAGTCTCAATGATCCTTTCATCCATATATCTTTTAAAAATGCAACCCATTAAGAATCCTTAATTGCTATTTCCTTCTTCTAACATTGAGCCACATCATCTCTATAACTATGACCCTTGGATCTTAAGTGCACACTTAATCCTGTCTGACCATTCTCTACTGCATAATTCAGCACACATGAGCCATGTTAGATGATGGAAATACCCATGATTAACAACCCAGAGAGAAGGGCTTACATAATGAAGGCACCAATTAAAAAAGGGAAAATTGCAAATACCCACTTACATCTTAAGGGTGTTTTCATATACCCACCTACAAATACTTTTGTTTCAGTCTAGCACTTGCAAGTTGTACATTATTTTCATATACCTTCCCGACAACATTGATTGAGCATCGTCGCTCTTAATAAGTATCTAATACAGCTCGAAATAGTCTATCGTTACGAAGTTACTTGTAATATTGTTTGAATCATACAATTATCATTATTCTTAAGATTTTTTCCTCTAAATTGGTCATAACATCTAATAGTATCCTAGCTAAATTTTCACGTCATTGATGATAACTAGACAAAATTTGATAATGCTACATTCATCCAGACAATAATTACACTAAGGTGAAATATCTGGATCAATGTTGAAAGTCAAACATGAGTCATATTCTCCGGTCAAAGTTACCAAGGGGATATATGAAAACTAAGTATAACTTGTACGTGTTAGACTGAAATAAAAGTACTTGCGGGTGGATATATGAAAACCCCCTAAGATGCAAGTGGGTATTTGCAATTTTCCCATTAAAAAATACTTGATTACTAGAACCAATAACAGTAACCGTTGAGCAATCACTCCCTACACGATCTTCCTCATTGCCCGCTACACCTATTCCCCAGTAAAGGCATTATAACTCTAATGATCCACTAAGTACATTAAATCAGTATGTAATCAAGGCACGAACTTGATTACTGGAACTAATCACAGTAACCGTGGAGCAATCACTCCCCGCACAATCTTCTTCATTCTTTGACTACATCTATTCCTTACTAAAAGCATTATAACTCCAATCATCCACTAACTACATTTAATCAGACCCATCACTTATATGCGCCTCTTCCTTCTGTTAATTCCATGGCTTCATGGTAAGAAAACGGACGGATCACTCAATAAGCCACTGTATAAACGGATGAGGCACCATCAGAGAGACCAGTCTACATATGAGCTGTGTGGTCCAATTTCCAATCTCCTTGTACTTGACACATACCTGATCAGGTGCATGATGCTGTCTCTTGAAGTTGCATGTGCTCTTCGATGTATGATCAATACAGAAGAATTAAATGGTGCATGTCTCTGTAACGTATCGTCCGTCAGTGTTATGTGCACATTCACTCATGTATTTCAGCAAAGAAGGCCTGAAGCATGTACAATTCAGTGCACATGCATTTCTTTTCATTCTTTCTCTCCTATTTTGATTTCCCTTTTGCACATGCATGTATTTGATTTCGAGCAAAAAACACCTCAGTTCCTCTTAATTAGTGTAGACCTTCCATATTATTTGAGACATATCGAGGATCGATGCATCATAGAGCATCGAGCTACACATATCCATGAATCCTTAGTAATAAATTAGAATATTATAAATGTGTATGTTATTTTACCTTCATCTTTATCTTAAAGTTTTGCCATTGTTTCATTATGTAACAAAATGTCAAATGTTAGTTACAGATGGATCTTTATTATTCTTTTTCTGGGTAAAATGGATCTTTATTTTGTCATCCAGCTTTTAATCGAATTAAAAATATGGGCTAACATCATCAATTGAAAGCCAGAGAGAGTATATGGGAACCGAATTTGTGGTTTTAACAATAACATGGAATCAGGAGTTGGTTTCACTACCCTTTTTTGTAGTCTCAAATAACATTTAGTTAAAGCTATTTCATGATATACTCTTAACAAATTCTGCAGCAGCGCATGGGCTTTGATCTAGTTTGCTATTACTAGATCATGAATTTGTTATGGAAGAGAGCAAATGCGTTTTATATTCATGAAAATCTGTGAACATCCTTCAACCAAGTGAAAAATAAATGAAAGTGAACTGAGGGTCGTTTTTTTTCCTCATCCCAACCCAACATTTCCATCATTACCTCATGCAGTAATTTAATGCTCTTGCAAACCTCTTAACGTGTGACACATAAAATCACTGAGAGGTTGTTTCATTTCACAAAACAAAGTTATAAACCTAATGTGGCAATCTTGAAAAAGTGATAGGGAACCGAGCATTGAGATTCGCCCAACACTGTGACAATGTGAAGGAAGTAAAATCTTATTGAGGACTGACTCCCTTTTTTTCCGCTAGATAAAAGCATCCTTCTAGATTACCATCTCCTTCAATGTTTGCTGGCAGATTTTTTTGATCCATTTTCATGTAACACTATAGCGATGTTTTGTAATAGTACAGATACATAAAAATATTGGGTGTTAGCCTTATCCTTTTCTACTTTATTAGGTTCTAGCTCATTCTTTGTGCTTTTCACTTGCAGTTAGCGTGGAAAATGACTACCCTAATACCGGCCGCCCTTTTCAACATTCTCCACCCGTATTTTGTTGTCGTTAGTACCAAAGCATGGAGTGCTAAGTCATGGAATTTGATTTTGTAAGAATTTCACATATTATACGGCCCTTCTGTTTCAAACTGTAATGAATTTGAGTTGGTTGTAAGTTATGTTTTATTGCCACCGTATAACATTATTGTGGTCAATTGTTTTTTGAACTTCAGGAAATGATTATATAATAAACTAGGTGGATTATCTATATTGTTGTAGTAATTAAAACACTACTTTTAATTGACAAAGATCATGGGGTTGTCCCCAAGGATCATATAAACAAACAATTTTATATAGATGATGAAAAAATGGATAAAGTATCCTATTGGAATGGCTGATAGAGATCACAATTCATGTACTTATAGAACTATATAGATTATAAAACACAATAGAAGGAGCGACAGGTCTAACAACACAAAGAAATCAAGATCCTAAATGACACTAGAAGAATGGCATTTGCTACTAAGGTTTGGTCGAAGCTTACGATCACGGGGCATGACTAGAGGTGGTGCCACCCAACACACAACTCCATTTACCATGGATTGCGATCGACAGACATAGCCTCCAACCTACATGACTTGGGCCTTTCTCCATATTTCGGTCCATGCCACTTCTTCCACAATAGATCCATGTTTCTGCAGCCATGGTAATAGCCCCTACTTCTCTTTTTTTTTTAAGAAAACTGGAGGAGCATTAGCTCCTACTGACCTTTATTGCAAAGTAAAGAAATAAGTATACAAAGCTAAGAAAAAGAAGGAATACAAATAAAAAACATAAATTTGAAGTTTTGCTGGATCCATGTTTGCATGTCATTCAGGTGCTAAGCTTTCACAATATGGAAAAACATTGATATTCACCTTGACGTGCTTTGCAGTGCAATAATAGAAAAGTGCAGGAAGCACATGATGCAGAGCCCCAAAAGACAACCAGTCATCATACCAGAAGATGGTGGATGTTGTGTCTCCTACATCAACTGAAATGATCATCTACGTTGGGATGTCCCTCCACAAGAAGGATGAAATATGACGTCCAACAAGTCCAAAAATTGTGGTCCATTGATTTGAGCCAAATCAGCGGTCAAGATTGCCTCACATTTGATATATATGTGGAAGAAAACCCTAGCTTTATGAGAGAGAGAGAGAAGCTGCTAGACCATTCTGGCCATCAAGCGCACGCGCACGCACACGCGCGCGCACACACACACACAAAAAAAAAACACTAGCACACAACAAAGACAGAAGAGAGGAATAAGAAGGAGAGGTGAATCTGTCCGTACCTACCGGCATCAGCCTGTTGATTGGAGACTCAAACATGGTTGAATTAGCTCCAAACTTGGTGAGCTTGTTCTTCACTTAGAGAACTTCAATCTGTTCAATTGGTTTGGGTATTGGGTTCAGTGGAGCATCCGACTTGTGAGGTGTTTTATCAGTTCGAGTTGCTACAGTTCAGAAGAATTATTTGGGTAGTCAAATGGTGTTGGATTGAGCTAAATTTTGGTCTGTGTACACAGGATCTGTGGAAGGGGACAGAATCTGTGTCATCTCTGCTAGCTGCTATCATACCTCTTCTAACTTGCCTACCAAAATTCATGCATTGTTAAGCTGTACCTTGAGAGTTATCAACCGATTACAAAAGGGGACAAAATTTGTGTCATCTCTGCTAGCTGCTATCATACCTCTTCTAGTTGTTGTGAGTGTTCCTATTGTGGCCAAGTTTTTAACTTGATGAGTGTGTTGCTGGTGTTGTAAGCCTCTAGAGGTTCTAGAAAAGGTTGCATTGTACCCATTGTCGATTATAGTGGAAGTTGGAGTGGACCGTTGATTCCATGGTTTTTACTCCTCACATTGAGGAGGTTTTCCATTTATCTCATTGTGTCATTGTGCATTGTGATTGTTGATTCTGCTACAGGGCTGTTGGTTCATGTGCTCCTCATTCTTCAGCACAAGATAAAGGATTATTAGTATTGATTATTTCCGATTTTATGAATAAAGTGGTACCAGAGCAGTGAATTAATTTGAGATTGTTTTCAGCTTGTATAAAGATGGTCTACCTGCTGATTTCCTTGTGTTGAAGATGGAAGCAAATACTAGCAGAATGATATCATTGAATCATACAAATTGCCAAGGTTGGAAAGGTAAAATGGAGGACCTGTGCTATGTGAAATAATATTGAAAGCTTGAGTTTGCCAGTAAGAAGACGGATGATAAATCTAATGATGATTGGCTTCATCGGCAAGCTAGTGGGTTCATTCGACAATGGGTTAATGAAAATGTTTTGAACCATGTCACTGACGACACACAAGCACACACCTTATGGCATAAATTGTAGACGTTGTATGCCCAAAAAGAAAGTGCAAATAAGATGTTCCTAATCAAACAATTGTTGTGTATGAGATACGAAGAGTGTACTCCTATGGCTGATCATGTTAGTGTTTTCCAAGGCACTTTAAATCAATTATCTTCAATGGAAATTACATTTGAATATGATATTCGAGCCTTGTTGCTACTTGGCTCATTGCCAAACACTTTTAAAGTCACGGTGTGCAATTCCGGTCCTAATGGTGTTGTTACTTGGACATATGTTAAAGCAAGGGTACTAAATGAAGAAAGCAAAAGGATTGCTGAGAAGGCAAATTCGAGGTCCAAAGCAAGGTGTTGCAAAGAGTAGAAGCAAATCTAGAGGTTAATATGATGAGTATGACTGTCATCACTACCATAAGAGGGGACACAAACTGGAAATGCCGCACGTGGAAAAAGAAAAGAAGAAAGGTAAACAACAAGCTTAGCAGCAAGATAGTGGTAGTGATAGTATTGGGGGCTGAATTACTTCAGTTGTAGAAGACATGGTTGTTGTCATTGATGCTGAAAATGGTGTTAATTTGGGATGTTCCTGTATCACTAATGAGAGGATCATTGTAGTTTCTGATAGTGCAACAACAATAAACCATGTAAATAACAGTGGGATGTGCATCTGGTGATTTTGGTGCTATGAAGATGAGAAACTATGACATGACAACAATCACTAGAAAGAGAGATGTGCATTTGGTGACTTCAAATGGTACCAAATTAATTCTCAAATCTATAAGGTATGTCGAGGGGCTTTGACTCAACATTGTTTGAGTTGGATTGCTTGACAAAGATCGATACTTGAGCAGGCTAGGAGATGGATAGTGCAAGCTCACTAAGGGCAGCATGCTAGTTGCAAGAGATAACAAAATTTCAGTTTTGTACCATGTTTATGCTAATCTCTCAATTTTTTTTGTGAATGTGTTAGAGAAAGATGACTCTTGTGTTCTATGGCACAAGTGACTTGGGCACATGAGTGAGAAAGGAATGATCATGATATTGAAGAAGAAACTCTTAAAAGGCGTGAAAGGTGTGCATTTGAAAAGTGCACAAATTACATAGCAGGGAAGCAACACAGGGTTGCTTTCAAGAGTCAACCTCCTTACAGGAAGCTAGAATTGATGGATTTGATGCATTTTGATGTTTACAAAATGTCGGTGAGATCACATGGTGGTGCTAAGTACTATGTTACTTTTATTGTTCATTTGTCTAGGAAGGTTAGGGCTTATGCTTTGAGGTCCAAAGAACAAGTGCTAGATGTGTTCAAGCAATTCTAGGCCTTGGTTGAGAGAGAAAATGAGAAGAAGATCAAATGTATTCACACTGGAAATGGAGGAGACTATATTGGTCCTTTTGATGGATATTGCAAAGAGAAAGATATTAGGAACTAATTCACACCTCCGAAGATACCATAGCTGAATGGACTTGTTCAGAGAATGAACAGGACAATTATAGAGAGAGTGAGATGCTTGCTATAACATCCAAAGCTACCTAAGCCTTTTTGGGGTGAGGCTTTAATGACTATAGTTTGTCTTATTAATCTCTCACCAAGATATCATTTGCGAGGAGATGTTCCTAATAGGGTTTGGTATAATAAGGACGTCTCATATGACCACCTGAAGGTTTTTGGGAGCAAAGCATATGTTCATATTCCTCAACATAGATGGTCAAACTATGACTCAAAGACAAGACAATGTATCTTTCTTGGCTATGAATTGGATGAGTTGGGTTACAAGCTCATTGATCCTACTGCAAGGAAGGTTGTGAAAAGTCGTGATGTGACATTTGTTGAAGATCAAATAATAGAGGATGTTATGAAGGCAAAGGATAAAGATAATGTTCAACAGCAAGATCTAGTTGTCGATTTAGACCCGGCTTCTACAGCTCCAGTTCCACAACTGGTTGAAGGTGAAGTTGTAGATGAGGCACATGTTTATATGCAGGGTACATGTGATGAGAATGCTCCCCAACAATAGGAGTTTGAGGCTGAAATTAATTATCTGGATCAGCAGCCAGTTGCAGAATGAGAACCACCAGTTATGGGGGACTACATGAGGTGTAGCACATACCATTATGTGTGGATTCAGAGGATCTAAGTTGATGATTTAATGGTCTTGTTGGTCTATGTTGAACCTATAAATACATTTCATCAATATTTATACAAAAATGGTAAGTCACCTTGAAAAAAGGTTATGCAACTTTTTTTGTACTTTTAGAAAGAGAAATTTACTTCACATTCCTAAAGAAATGGTAAGGCCAACTTTATCTTTAACTAAAGATTAGAAAAGGTCAATAATAATATGTTGGTTTGCTAAATAGAAATATTAGGTGAATATTTTAATACATTGGCTTACCAAGTATAGATCTTGGCCTAACACGGACATTTTGAGACACTAAATTTAAATGTTCATAAAAATATTATTCTTAAAAATGTTAGTAAAAAAGGCAGTGTAGAAGTGAATATTGGAATGTGGACTCACTTAAAATGATGAAATATTAACTCATTTATGAATAAGGTTACTCACTATCAAGGGATAAACAAAAACACAATGCAAAGAAATATTGATGGAACAAAATAAAAATTGTAACTCACTAAAAGAAAATATTCAATCAACAAAAAGAATGTTAACTCACTATATGAACAAATATTGATTCAGCAAATACTAGGAAAATGCCCATGCGTTGCTAAGTGTGTCGAAGATCACAACAAATAAAAAATTAAGCTAGCTGCATCACCACCTTTACAACATACTACTCTGTTCTAAATTTGTTATTATAATTGACTTTTTTAGTTGTATCTTTGAATATTTGTCTTACTCAAATTAATAGTTTAAATATACAAAGTTATTAGTTATATTTTAATTTTCTCTAGTGATAAAACAAATCCTGAGAAGATACATGATATTTTTTAAAAATAAAATAAAATAAATAATACGAATAGTCAAAGTCAACTAAAAAGACAATGATGGCCATAATTTTAGAACAGATAAAATATGACAAGTGATTACAATCAAGTAACTATAACAATTTCCAACACATGCCTACCAATTGCATCAATATTTTATCAACAACATATATTGAGTCTCTTAATTACCTCGATTAGTAATAATTTATAGGATTAAATAAACTATAGGTAGCACGAAAATAAAAGCTGATGACAATGACTCATATCATGCTTTTAGAATTCTAAAAGATAACCTATCCAACTCATAAATTAAATTGAGCTCCAAATAATATAGATAGGACAATAAAACGCAGACGGTTCTAATGTGCAGACATGCAAATTGCGGACAATATATATTTTTTCTCTCACGAATGGGCTCCACGAATTCATGGACATTGAAAAATAATTAATAAAAAATAAACCATTATTGTCTCGTATAGCAAGAAATAGAACAAATATTGCAAGGAAATTATAATGCTTCCATAGCATTCACTAGAAAGTTGCATTGACCTTCAGCACCACAACCGCATGTCACAAAACTACAATTCCATCATAGTGAAGATTATTCTCTGGCATAGAAAGAAAAAGAACAACTGCTTTGTACGAGCATCAATTTTCATGGAAGATTTAGAGGTGCAAGGATATTATAATGCTTCCATAGCATTGATCCACAAAAAAAATAAAAGCTTCTATAGCATTCTCGTGAAAGTTGCATTGACCTTAAGTACCTGCAATTCTATCATGGTGAAGATGGTTGCTCACAATCTCGGAGGCGACATATATAGGAAGATGTAAGCTAGGGAAGATAACTGTCACACCCGGTTTTATTAAGACAAAACCAGATGCACTTCACATGTATGCCAGGATCAAAACCATACATGTGGCAATAAAATAATGTACCATTATTAATAAAAGCCAAGTAAACATTATACCATTATTGCAATAATGACTCAATGGTCTAAAGAAAATAATATAATAGTAGCAAACGATTAACTAGCTGAGCGGGGCTTCCATTCGCCACAAGAGTTGTCCGATGGAACACAAGCCTAATACGGTGCATCTAGGTCGAAATCTTCATCATCATTGAAGTGCTCTTGTCCTCGAAGGTCTGAGCAGCAAGTATATCAAACAACAACAAAATATAGCAAGGGTGAAAACTTGTCGTACTCAGCAAGTGGGGGAAATAAATGACATGCAGGCTAATATCAAGAAAGGCTCGACTCATGTTTAATGCACTACGCAGAATACATTTATAAAAGCAACCTATTTGCTAAGTGTAATCTCCAAGCTTCAAATAGAACCAACAAGGATGGCACAAGCTCATCGGATTTCCTAAATCCAACTACCGACTCACCAAGTATCCACCACTTGGCTACCAAAACCACCCACCAACCAACCATCCCTCTAATCGTGAAGAAGTCCAAGCTCGCTCTTGACCGTGAGCACGGTTATCATGACAGTTTTATCCTTACAAGGTTTGCACACATTCACCATGAGTCAATGATCTCCATTTCACTTCAACTTCCGTGGTGTGTAACCAGGTTCATTGAATAGCCTTTCAATAGCGCCTCCTACCCTGTAAACACCCGCTAAGGATTCGCTAAAATAGGGGAGTCTATTTTCCCACCACCGCATAACCCCCTCTTGCGCCACATAACAACCAGATGGTGATATAGTAAATAAGAGAACAACTATTTAATTAGCTAAGCCGCACCCATTTAAGCCTCGTGGTTGCGCTGTTCAGTCGGGTTACATGTCCACGAATCGGTCCTTAGAATCTAGACTAATAACTAGCACATACCCAAAATCTCGTGCACTCGGCACCATACCAAACCATCCTGCCTGTCCAGATTCCCTATTCTCTATGTTGCTAAAAATTACCAGCCAAAGATGATTAAGTAGAGCATTAGTCAAATTAATTAACTAGTCCCCATCCACATGACAGCAAGCTAAGCATTAATCTACCCAAAATCATAGACACGCTATCCATCAAATGGCTTCAAGGAATAATATGGAAAAACTAGTAAATCATAACATAGGATTAATATTGACATGCATGCAATTTATAAAAGAAGAGATCTAAAGAAGAGGGGTCAATATGATCAACGGACACTAGCCTCTTCCGGTTGCAGCTCAAACACTTGGTCTCGAAGATTGAACGCAATTTCTTGATCCGGCTCTATTTCACGTAATTCTACCAACGCAATTTCTTGATCCGGCTCTATTTCACGTAATCGTTCCGATAAGAAATCAATAAACACACTAATAAACACTCCAAATCATAGCATCACTGTAAATAAAACATATCATTAAAAAGCCTACGTCGCACTGATACCATGAGCATAAAAATCATCTAAATCCAAGTTTGTATGAAAAAGTAACAAAACTTGCAAGCTATGAAGGTTTTCCTGTGAAATTACCAATCTAAACGTGATTTGCATAGGATCGTATACTGCTGATGTAAGTCTGAAATCATGCTGACGTCAAAAGCATAAACTAATCTGTATTAATTCGGAGTACGTATCTACAGGGTTAAACTACGGCTTGCATGCAAGTGTATTTGAGCTACGAACATGTACGCTGCTGCCTGACCTTGCCAGGCGCTGTTCTACTGCCAGAGATCGCAAGAAGTAATAAGCAAGTTGCTGCAGCTAGTAGCGACTACCTACAGCAGCGACGCCATGGCTCCTAGCAGCGAGCTTGCTCTACAAAACTTGACGAGAGTGAAGCCACGAACAAGGCATGGCTCTACGTTGTCTCACCATGGGGCTTCGCCACTTGCAACGATGATGGATGACGCGGTCCTTGGCATTCATCGGGGAGCAGTCGGATCTCGTAGGCGTTGGGGTTTCCAGATCGGCAAGACAACGACGATCGCCTTCGTGAGTTCCTGGCTGCCCTGCAGTCCGAACTACGATCAGCTACGCCGGCGGCGGCTCGACAAGAGAATCGCTCAAGGCAGCTACTTGATGAGGGTGGCGGCGGCGTTAGGTTTTCTCGGGTAGGGAAAAATAGACTAGGGTTGATCGTTGGTTTATTAAGGGAGACAAACAACCATGGGCTCTCACGTTTCCATGTCCAAGCCTCTTGGAAGGACGGCCTAGTGGCCACACCGGTGCCCACCTTTGTTATGATACGGCTGGAATTAAACAAACTCAACTCCTAATATCCAATGTACAAACGATCTTCTATCAGTTTAAAACTCATTTTTCACACAGATGCAGCAAACAACATAATGCATGCATGTTTATCCTAAGACAAATTTTAATTAAAAAAATGGATTTATATTAACATTGAATCTAGTTTTACATTGTGAAAATTTGGGGTGTTACAATAACCAGCAATTGGATAGATAGGTGCCAACCAATGTCATGAAGTCTTCCATCCATTGCAGACGCGTTCAATAAAAAAAATAAAATTAGCTGCCATATAGGAACATGTAGCAGAATATTAGAAAATTAGAAAGCAGCAAAGCCACAACTGATAAAGGAGCCATAGATACGGACCTATGAAAACTAAAAATTGGGATGAAAACTATTATGTAACCGATCACAACACAATTTGAGATTATTCAGAGAGCAAAAACAGGCTCCCAGCATGCTAAACAGGCTGACATACATATATTCTCATGACATAGTGAACAAAATCTAACCGTTGATGTGTTTGAGATACAAAGAGGGTACTCCCATGGCGGATCACATTAGTGTTTTCCAAGGCACTTCAAATCAGTTATTTTCAATGGAAATTACATTTGAAGATGATATTTGAGCTTTGTTGCTACTTGGCTCATTGCCAAACACTTTTAAATTCACGGTGTGCAATTCTGTTCCTAATGGTGTTGTTACTTGGACATATGTTAAAACAAGGGTACTAAATGAAGAAAGCAAAAGGATTGCTAAGAAGGCAAAATTCCTCCTCTCATACTAAGGTGTTGGCCACTGAAGCACAAGGGAGAAGCCAAATCTGATATCCAAAGCAAGGTGTCACAAAGAGTAGAAGCAAATCTAGAGGTAAATATGATGAGTATGAGTGTCAACTCTACCATAAGAGGGGACACAAAGTGGAAATGCCGCACGTGGAAAAAAGAAAAGAAGAAAGGTAATGTGACACCCATGCCACCGAATTAGGGTTAGAGATCACCAGGTCAACAAACTTATGGCAAAGTAAAACTAGATTTTGTCCAATTCAAACTAGATCCAAGCAATTTGAAAGATATTTGAATTACAAGTCCAAAAACTATAATGTAACATACCCCCACCAAAAATATATGTTGGATTACATGATCAATTAGAATTTTGAGGAATTTTTAGATTTTTATTCTATTGATTAATGCCCCAAATAAATGGTAAAAGGGTCAAAAACTAGCCCACTTCACCAGGTCAACAAACTTATAAAATAGTTCACTTCATAATGATCACGCCCATATTTTTAGATTTCGCATAGGATCAATAGTTTTAAAGATATGAAAAATATGAAAATGATGTTGTTTCGAAAACCAACGAAAAAGAAAGGGCACCTCTCTCTTTTACACCTTCCGCGCGGGCCTGGGCTGTCAGCGCCGACGCGCCATGTGGCGCCCGTACACCGGCGGGAGCCGCGGCAGCCGACCGACCAGGTGCGAAACCGAGGGCCGGTCTCCCCATCCCGACACCCATTTGCCTTTTCCGTGTTGTCGGCTGCCATTTTTGGAAGGAAAACCGACCACCACCACCACCCCCATTGCCGCCGGCGGAAGCTCACCGCGCCGCCGCTCCGGGCCACCACGGCACAGATCCACCGACTCATCGGCTTCTCCTCGCTCTCCGCACCTGATTCCACCCTCCGTCGAGCCGCGCGACGACTCCCACTGCCTGTAGGAAACCGAGCACGAACGACCCCCTGTCCTCCACCTCCGCCGCTCGCCGCCGGCCGCTCCGGTGAGTCCCGCCTCCTTCCGACCCCACCCCCATTCTCGTCTCACGTTGCCCCACCCGGCGGCGAGGTCCACGGCTCCCCTCGGCCGAAGGCGGTCGATTCCGGTGGTGGCGCCGCCTGGCTCTAGTGCGGGCCGGCGGTGCCCCACCGCGGGCCACATGGCCCGAATCCAGTGTGGCTACACCCGGATCTGGCCCCCCTCGTGCAGTGGCCCTCTGTGTGGCCAGATCTAATTGGCCGGGGGCAAATTTTGTTTTCCCTTTGATTTATAAATTCCAGGAAATTGTCATTAGCTTCAAAAATGCATAACTAATTTGATACTAGGTGTTTTGAGCTGAAACAAAATTTCGTGGTATCCTCTGACCATGCCCTGTTGTAAAAAAATAACAAATTTTCTTGCATGTTAACATTTTATTCAAAACTAAATTAATTGAGTCACACACTAAATAACCCATAAGTAATTCCCTGCAAATGGTAAATTAATGAAACTTGGTAGTTAATCCTAGTTTGCAATGCCTAATCATCCTGCAAAGTTAGAAATATTAGTTCTCTGTAATTTAGTCTCAATTAATTATTTAGCCTTTAGCATTGTTTTAATTATTTAAAATTATTGGCTCAATGCATGTGACTGAAACTTGGCAAATAAATAACTCCTGCCATTTTCTATTTACAGTAAATCACCTATTCCCATTTGATGTCCAGAACCATGCTAAATTATTTAGTTACCTTATGGGATTAATAGTTATTAATTAATTTCTATGATTATTCACTAAGATTTTATGTCGTAATTACTTCTGTTGCATAACAACATATCCAACTCACGGGTAATATTATTTCGGTCCATGCCCACTCCTCATGTGCCTAGCATGGGTATTTCGGGCACGAACATGTGAACCCCATACATTTTGTACCCAATTTCCACTGTTAGTTTCTGGAGTCCATGAAGGAAATACACCAAACACGCCCACAATCTGTCTCGATCATAGGTGTTATAGTACTAAACTATTCAACGCACCCCGTTCACTCTGACATGAAATATTGTTACTATAACTTATTTATTGAGGAAGTGCCATGAATTTAATAATGTCCTCATGCATCACATCATCCACATCATTTAGGTCACGAGGTAAACCACGTGGAGCCAGGACCTGAGCAGGAACCAGAAGGACCAGGTGGTGATCCAGCTAACCAGGAAACCACTCAAGGCAAGCCCTGGTGCATACCACCTGTTTTAACTATTTTATTTTCTCACTAGTGAAGGATGTAGGCTTGTCTGTGCATTAAGTTCATAGGAGTTGTTTGAGAACTTAGTATTGCAGTAGGTTCCCTTTACCCGACAATAGCCCCAGGATGTTAGTCGCTCCGCTTAACTAGGGACGATCATTCATCGAGTGGTATGGAGACCGCTCGTAGATCAGGAAATACTATCACCGGGAAGTGACATTGATTGAAGGAAAGTCGGATGGGAGAACAAAAGAAGACCGGACGGGAAACTAGGTGGAAAGGGAAGGACAGCCTGTCTTCAAGGAGGTAGCCCCGTCCGAGTCACCTAAGGCTATGCCTCGTGTCCGGTCCTATGAGGTCAAGTTTGAACGTACTGTTTGTATGCTGGAGTTATGGGCCCAGTAAACCGACGTAGCTACGACTACTGCCTGGTCGAAAGGTACCCTGATCCTTAAGGTGGAACTAGGGCTGAGAGGAGGGAGGAATCTACCCACGGATGGCGGCACGGGGCGCATCGCGTTGGGGGACCCTTCTCGGGGGAGCCAGACGCGGAAGATCATGTAGTACCGTATGCGAAAGGTTGCTCCATGCGGCTTCTATGAAGCGCGTATGGATCCTGCAGCATGTAAATCGATTCGAGTCGCTGCCCCTCATAGTAACGAGTACCACTTGATCGCTGCTCCGGAGCAGTGTCGGAAGCCATTAATTTATGGAAAGGATTTAATATTGTAGTTTGGAAATTATTATTAATTGTATTGCAACCATGATTGTTGTAGTTAGAGTACAAACTAAATTTTCTATTTCATCTATTAACTTAACTTGATGCTAAAACTTGAAAACTAGGAATTTACTCTTAGGCTGGCTTTTGGCAACATGAACCCTACCCTTAGCCTGTGCATGTCTAGGAGTCGGCTATAGTTGGCCACCTTGATGGGTAAGTCTTGCTGAGTAAACTAGTTACTCAGGGCGATGTTTTACGTGGTTTTTAGATGACCAGGGTAGAGACTGCCACTGTGGTGGGAGATTCCACTGGGAAGGCCGGCGACTTGACTGCAGGAACATCGAGTGGGAACGGTGCACCGATGACAAGGAGGAGTAGACCGTTGATTGCCGCCATGGTGTTTGGGCAAACACCTACAAAGCCGGATATGCTGTTTGAATTGTTGTGAGAGGACAAATGTATCTTACTTATTCTGTCGAGCTATCTATTATGTAGACTATTTCGCTTCCGTATTTTCCAAAAACTCTGGTTTGTGAACTTTAAATTCGGATTTATGTAAAACTTTGTATCCTATCTATGTTCTTGTTGTAATTATATCCTCTGTCATGTGTTGTACTATTGGGCATCACAGCGCGTGTCGCCACCTGAGAAGATCCTAGAACAGAGCCGTCCGTGGTAAGGCGGTTTTGTTACAGGTAAACAACAAGCTTAGTTGATGAGGACATCCTAGCCACACATGTAAATGGTGACCAACTTAACGTAAACCAAGAGCTTAATCATGCAATCACTGATATAAATGATGGAAGTGTTCATCTAAATGATGGTCTAATGCACAGAGCTGTTGTACCAAGAGAAGAATCGATCACGCCACTGCAAGGACCGATTACACGAAGTCGTGCAAAGAAACTACAACAAGAGGTGAACTCTCTCCTTACTGAATTTGCATCAAATATAAATGAGAATTTTCCACGTGAAGGATGTGCTGCTGGACAAGAGGAGATGAGTTACACCAACAAGGAGATGGGTTACACTAAAGCTGAACCAACATCCTGATTATTGATAGAAGGGTCTTGTGTCGATGCTGCCTGTAGAAGACTGTTGGGTTTCACCTTCCATGATGCATATGAGTGCAAAGATATTCAAGTCTACGTTCACCTCCATTAAACAGTTCATCATTTTGACTTCCCATCAAGGAGTAATGACAATTTTACTGAAAACTATCAGGAAGGGTAACAGACACACGAGACCTCTCGGGATTGGCAGTTTTCACGCCATTGAACTTCTATCCTTTATGAATAAATTACTTCTCGTCCACACCTAGCTAGGAGGGGTGTTCCTAGTATAACTCCTGCTGGAAGAATTTGGTGAGGAACGCGGCTGAACACTTTTCCCAGGTACCCACAGTATCCTTGTTCACGTAGAACCACTGTTTTGCCCTCCCTAGAAGGTAGAATAGAAACAGATGAAGGCGAATGGCATCTTGAGAGACGTCCTTCATCTTGAAGGTGCAGCAAATCTCTAGAAATTGTTGCAGATGGGCGCTGGCGTCCTCATTGGCCTTCCCACAGAATGGGTTGGCCTGCACCATGGTAATAAGACCCATCTTGATCTCGAAATTCGCATCTCCCGTGACTTTGGATGCAACAGGAATGTTGGACGTCAAGGGAGCAGAGAAATCACGAAGACGCTTTTGGGTCATGACCTTGAAGTTGGATGGTGTGAAGATGACTAACTCACTTGCAGACATGAAGTTTTGAGGAGGGACAAGATATACACATACCCTTCTCAAGAGTTGTTCGGGATCTTCAATATAATTTTCAGGAATGGTGAAGCCGATCATGCACTACCCTGTTTTCACATAAAAGGAGAATACAGATAAGTTTAGCATGTTTGGGCGAATGCCAAATAATCTCATATGCAAGTATAGAATATGGGTAATTCTTTTGATCAATTGCCTTCCCCAGCAACGACGCCAGAAATGCTTGTTGACATTTCTTAACATCGTCACTAAGTTTCCTTAGCAACGAAGCCAGAAATGTTTATTGGTAATTTTTAACGAATGCAGAGAGTACGCAAGCGCACAGAGAATACCGTTGTAGCATTTCACCTTGAAGTCTTCAGGGTATCGTATTTGTTTTATCCCAAAGGAAGGCTTATGATTGATCAGAGTAATTACCATATGCTAGATATTTGCACATTGGATTATGAGACAAAGTCCTCACAGGGGTGTGGATAAAGATAAACATGGTAGTAGACATACAGATAAGATACTCAAGTTAGATAAATATTAGTCTAGATATTATACAATGTTCCTATGTTGCTTTTATATAGTATAGTCTAGATTATATACTATTATATAGATACAATGACAATGCAAGATAATCATATCATCACACCCTAGGCATCCGGTTTTCCCCTGCATCCACAGAACGATTCCGGAGCCTATTTCATAGCCGAACGTGGAGGATTTCAAAGGACAGATAGAGCTATCACCACCTACCGCCTACTCCTAGCAGTCAGTCGGCTACATGACAAATAATGCATTCTATTGATCTAAGCACCACACTTATATCTCTAGAACAAACTCCTAATCCCTTAAGCAGTGGATCAGAAAAGGAGTAATCACATTTAAGTGAACATTAAGCACATGGAAATGATCTAAGTCACACATTAGTCATGCATCATTATAACAACATAAATAAAGACTATAGTAAGGGCTTATGCCTAACATGGTAATATAATCTGACTACATTACTAACATGCAAGCATAATAACCACATACATGAATGGATCATATAATTAGACAAGAAACACATGACTCAAACATAACTATATAGAAAGACTAAATATATTAAATAGAATAAAGTCTTACAAAAGGAGAAATATACAAGAGTCATACCACAACTCCAAGGAAGACTTGGGAACTGAAGAAGACTATATTCTAAGCCTAACTCCACTAATACTAAAGGAAATCATGAAATGGTAAAGAGAGTAATGTTTATTGGTGTTTTCATTGAAGTGAGGCCTCTCCCTTCTATTTATACTGCCCAAAGTCATGTCCTGGAGTCAGTAACTGCCACAAAACATGCACAACCGCCATTGGGGAGTCACCTGGAGCCAGCATGTGGCAGCCATTGACGAAGGGGGGCCACTCCCCGTTCGGTCAAACACCCCTGTTCGGCCAAATAGGGGGGGGGGAGTCCCCTCGGGTGCTGCCTCCTTTGGTGGCCTGCCAGGTGGGTCCCACTGTCCAGTGACCCTGTAAGGTCGGTTGTTAAGTCGGTTTGCTTTTGTAAGTGGGCCAGTCAATCCGTGAGATTCCCAGTTAGCGAGCTCTAATTGGTGGAAGTTGTGTTTCATCGCCACATGGGTGTGTTTCCTCCTCCATTTCATTATTTCTCCTGCATGTCAGTGTTTCTCCAAGCAATAGTGGACATTTATTAATTCTAACTAAAATGCATGGTGGGAATATACAATCCTTCTTTATTTTGAGTAATGTTGATGGCCGGAAATGGTAGTTAACGACCGTCAACAGTCACACACACCTTCTTGTGATGTGCTAACCCTAGGAATGATCAACACCAGCAGAGGAGTACGGCGGAAACAATGGAGAACAACCAAAGTCAAAGCGATGGAAGAAACTCACACAAAATAGGTTGTTCTTACAGAGTATCAGCAGTGTCGATCGTATCATCGATAGTGCCGATTGGTACCAGACAGAACACAAAATTCCTGGTCAGGACATCGGTAGTGCCGGTCAGGATTTTTCCTCCGGCACCGGCAATGCCAATACAAAGATCGGTAGTGTCGATCGACCTTTGACAGAACAGAAACTGCTCTCAGGTTTTGGCAAGGAAATTAGCAAAACCTAATCAAACGAACTACAAAAATCACAAAACTTGGATAAAAGATGTCTCATGGTAGGACGTTCCTTCTCCAAGTGGAATCACACGAACGACTCAAGAATTCATCAAGAATTTCAGGTTCTATTGAAAAGCCTAGGATTTGATTGTTCTTGAGGAAATCCATGAAATCAAAGGTGCTCTTGCCTAGGATTCAATCAAGGATCCATTAAGGAATGTTTAGGCATTTCCTAGCACCAACATCCCCCAAGAAATTCATCCCAAAACCCTCTAAAAATTGAGATCGAAAATACCCACGAAAATAGCTCTAGAAATAGGGAAAAAGAGAAATTCAGGATTTAGTGAGAGGAGAAGATCTTGAGCACGAAATTGAATCTCATATCATTAATTCTTGCATACAAGATTAATACATACATGGCTAGGAAGCCAGCCTCTTCGTCCCACTCTTCGGAAGAGAAAAACTTGTCTCTTACACACTCTCTTCTCTCCACTACAACATGAAGCACACACCTAGCTCTATGGAAACAAAACCTAACACAAGGCCAGTGGAAAGAGACAGCCTCTCCCACCAGCCCTACAACTCCTTATATACGCCTAGGGTTGTCCTAAAGACCACACTCCCTTGACCTACATAACATTGTCACCTACCACCGAGGGCAAACTTGTCCATCTCTTTTTTCCTTCGCCCGAACGCCAACGGGCCCTTTGCATCTTTGCTTCTTCTCGACGCAAGCTTCACGATGTTGCCATGTGGCACGCTTCTCAAAGCGTGTCTTCCTTGATGCCGATGTGTCTCACCTTGTCCCGCGATCCTGATTACTAGCAAGTCTTTCCCAGTCCCGCTCCATTGCACCCCCCCCCCCCCCTTGTCACTTGCACCGACATCCCGCTCGCCTTCACTTGGTCAACACGCCGTCTTCATCACTCTCACGGTTTTGAGGCTCAACCGCAAAATTGTCCGTGCTTCTTGCCTCTCCACGTGTACATTGTGGATCACCCTTGACTTCACCTGGCCTCCCGATCGTCCAGCCCCAAGTCTCCTACTTGTTCCTAATCCTCTCACCATTGACCGCCAAGTCGACTCTATTGACCTACACATTATGAGACAAGCAAACAGATTTCCCTTCTCCTACAACTTCACGAATATCTTCACCAAGTCCAGTTAGTTATAACCACAACAATGCACAAATCCATGCAATTTCAAATTTCCCGCATTTCAACTCAAACACAAGTTCAACCAAAGTCAATTACTCGTCACATATTGCAAACCATGGCACATATCCATATGGTTTCTCAACACAGTTCCGCAGAAGCACGACCAGTGCCACCAAGCATGGAGTGAAGCTACCCCCACAAGCCATTGTACCGTGCTAGAATATTCGGTGTGTAATTTAGATGTTCTTTGGTGCATTTGCCTTGACTTCATTTGGAATTTTTGCTTGAGCAAATTGTGTGCTCTATACAACCTAAACATCAGCCAAACAACGATAAAAATAAAAGAAATCACCTAAAATAAACCCCCCTCTGCATATGAGAAAAACCAAGAGTCCTTTATGAAGACCACTCAAGTATAGTCTGTCCAGGATGCAGAAGAAAATCAGAAAATTTCTTAGCCTCGAAAAAATTCTTTGTCAACTCAGAGATATCAAGATCACACTTTCTGGACTAGTGATGATTACATGCTCAAGACAAGTACAACCACTTATTAACAGATAATCAGCACCGCAAATAAGTCCTTGGAAATCCTTATCAAATCAGAAAAGAGAATTTTTGGACAAAGGGCAAATCTAACAGCATCCTCAGCACATACCTGCTTCCTCCCGGCCTGACGAAAGCCTAATTAGTAAAGGGCCCACGACCCACATGCCCATAAAATTGAAAGAAGGCCCACAGAATCGAAACTTCGCCCCGCCTCTCGTGCTTTAGTTGTCTGCCTTTCCCCGTCGCAGCAATCAAGCCACCATGATCAGAGCTCAGAGCAAAGGGATTCCTTGCAAATCGACCAATCACCGACAAATTTCCCACATAAGTGACTTCAACTATTGAGCTTCCAACACATCACCATCAGGAATGAGAACGAAATTTCTTTTGCTCGACGTCTGAACCCACTAAACACTGAGACCTTCGCCATTGAGCTCTCCAGTGACCATCCACGCAGCAATCATACCCACTACCTGTTGCAGCTATCAATCGTCCTCCATCAATCGAGTGTACGATACCCACTCTACTAAAGCCAGAACTTGTGCTGCAACTCGCCAACATTCACCAGCACACGCGTTCCCAGAACAACGGCTAGAATATAGAGAAGCATCCTCTCAGTGCCACCACAAAGATTCCGCAACAATACTTGATTCCGACTATAAATGTGACGCTTGAGACTGTCGCCGCAACACCCCAGCAAACACCACTGCCACACTCGAGAATCTCCGTTGTTACGTCAGGCGAGCTGTACGTCTGGCTCCGTTCTCAGCCAAGCCTTCATAGAAATCAGAGTCGTCACCAAACCATTACAACAATGGGCTCTCCATAGGATGTGATACTTTGGATCTACGTAGTGTTCTTCATAGTCATGGCCTGCCTGATGAGGTGTTATGTCAATCACCTACTGATTAATCGACCTCCGATTGACCATGATCAGTGAAGCTTCCCATGGCGAAGCAAGTTGTAATCATAGTGTTTCTAGTATTAATCAAACGAAGTTGTTTCAGAGTGTTCTCACACCAGGTTAAGTAGCCCAACGGAATCATCCAGGTTTTAGAGAAATCAGAATCATTCAGGGTTGTTACGTGCTACCACAGATGGTGTCCAAGATGATTCAATTATCGATGGCAATTACAAATAGTTCGGGATAAGATCATCATAAATCATGGAACCTTTATAAATAGGAGAACTCTGCCAAAAGAATCGACCGATATATAGAAATACCACTATGCGTGAAAGCCAACAGAGAAACTCCCGAGCAGCATTAGTACAGGATATAAAGACAGGAAGCATAGAGGAGAAACTCAAGAATTGCTAACAGCCGACATCTACCCTAATCTCAAGGACGAGATTCTTTTAAGTGGGGTAGATCTGTGACATCTCAAAATTTATTAAGGTTAAAAACAGGGTTAATTAATTGTTTTTTCTCTTAACCTTATCACCTAATAAAATTTTCTTTTCAAACTTCTCCAAAATAAAATATGTGCTCAAGTGTCTGTTAGTTTGTGTGCTTCTATTTTGTGGAGAGATTGTTTTGCCATTTTAAAGTTTACATTTGAATTTGCATTGAATTTGAAACCCAAAAGCCAAAGAGGAAACCCAGGAAAATGTTTAAACCTATTTCCTTCCCCCCTCCTCCCGCGGGACGAAATCCTTTCCCCCTCCTCCTTTTGGCCCAACCCAGCTCCCATTTTCCTCTCTCTCCCGCCTAGGCTCTGGCCTCTTCTTCGCCCCAGCTCGTAAGCCCTCTCTCTCCCCTCTTCCCCTCTTCTCTTCCTCCTCGGCCCAGCTCACCCACGCGACCAGCCAACCCGCCCCTTTCTTCTTCCTTCGGACAGAGCCAATCGATCGACGCCGCACTCGTCGCCTAGTCAATATAACCGCCTGCCCGAGCCATCACTTTGACCAACCCCCCACCTAGCCGTCATGACGCGCCTGGTGATACGTCCCATTGCGGCCCCGCGATGAGCACAGCCCCGCGGACTCCATCGCCCTTGCTTCCCACCAACCCGGCGATGCTGCACCTTTCCTCCTCCCTCGTCGCCTTGCTACCACCGTTGTTTCGCCTCTGCCCAAGCAGTCAAGACACCGTGGCCGCCTTCTCTCACTACCGACGAGCGCACAGCATCATGACCCATCAAGGAGCGTTGCCACGCCAATAACGCTGATGGAACGCGTCCCTGCCACCCTCATCATCGTCAGCCGAAGACCGGCCATGCTTGCTCACCCCTCATGCGCCGCCTTTAATCACGCGGTTACTCGCTCGCCGACGGCCCTACCCGCCATCGCCATGCCTTTCAAGCCGACGCAGGGACGGGCCTTGACACCAGTGCGCCGCGTCTGTGTGTGCGAGCCCACAGCCATTCCATGTCTCGCCCGCCAGGTCACCCCCCTTCCCACGCCTATAAAAGCCACGCCGCTCCTCCACGGATAGCATCAAGCCCAACTCCGATCGACGTTTTTCCCTCTTCGCCGCGCGCACTCCTCTCTGCCTCGCTCTCGCCACGACCACCTCCGTCGGACTCTCTGTGATCTCCGCCTTTCCCTGGTACCCTAACGTCGAGCTTCTCTCCCTAGAGGGACAGCGGTGAGCTCCGATGAGCCATAGCCATGGCGTCGCCGTCCTCCCCCCCTCCGGCAGCCACACATACACTGCCTCTCCCCCTGAGCCGTCCATCCATTAGCCGACAGTCAAGATTAGACCGAGGCTTACCCCTTTGCTACATTAAAGCCCAGCCATTCACTAGCAGATCCACGGCCCAGCTAAACCCCCGAGTAACCGGTTCACGGTGGACCCGTGGACCGAGCCCACTACCCCGGTCCACCATCCCGTGCACCCGGTCCACCCCCTTTTCCAGCATGAAAATAAAACTTTTAGCCATTATTACATCAGCATGATGCAATAAACCAATTCTAGTACAAAAATAAATCTAGAAAAATCCCAAGAGCCCTATCATTTTACTCCTAGCCCCCTGACCTTCTGCCTAATTATGTTTTAGCCCAGAAAATTTGTGGAAAGGTACCTAACTTTTTCTAAAATTACATTTTACCCCTCCAGATTTAGAACCAAGCCCTAGAACTTTTCAGTAATTGCAGAAAGGCCCATATAACTTTCTGAAATTGCAGAAAAGACCCTAGAACCTTTAAAAAACCATAACTTTTAAACCATAGCTTCGCTTTGAGCAGTTCTTTTGCTCATGGATTCACCTTGATGAGTAGTACCCAGTAGCACTGCCCGTAAAGCCTTCCGAAGAACCCCTAAGCCGTCCCTAGTCCAAATCCTACGCTATTTTCATAGTAAGTTTCTTTTGCCCGATTTAATTAGAGCTTATTTGGATATTGTTTATTTCTTTTATTTATTTTATTTCTCTCATGATAGCTTATTTATAAGACGTAGTTGTACGCGCTAGACTACATGAACTCCAAGGAAGCACCAGGAGACCCTGTATCTATGCACGAGCCTGAAGCACAAGCTGCAAGAAAGGACCTGAAGACCCGGACTCCGCTGAAAAAGCATGACCAGAAACAGGAAGACTAGTCAAGACAAATAGTGTTTTGAGGCAAGCTCTATTTATTCCTTGATCATGATTGATCCCATGATTTCAAAAACCGCACCTAACTTAGAGCCTACTTCTTATATGCATTGTTCCTTGTTATTTTCATAATGGATTAGTTAAAGCCCACTTGTGTGAAAGCTAGCATTCTTATCGCATATATAAGATATGAATGTTAGATCCTTGATTGGCCGCATCTGTTATCACACTACCTTGATCAACCTAGGAAATCACTGTTAGCCTTGCTAACGATGTCACCACCCTTGTTAGTATACGCTTAGGATTTGTGATGATTATCACCATACTCTTACACTACCAAGATTTGCAAAATGTGTGAAAATTTGTTTGGTGTTGTGTGTAAGCGGATGGGTATTAGACCAACTATGTTTAAGGTGAAGTTGGGTGAGATAGACTTGGTCGTGGGCGATACTCCTTAGTATTAGTACAGAGTACTTGGTGATGTTGTATTCAGTGTAAGTCCACCTATCGTGGATGAGTGCTTGCCGTAGGGTCTGATTAGTGAGACCTCAACTTGGTTTACCTTCAGTACGATCACAGAACCTGTCTGGGTAGGATTAACGTGGAATCTGGGTTATGCAGCAAGGAAATGCCACCCGGCGAAGTAGGAGCGGACTCAGGGGTTGGGTGTGGTGCGCATGGTGATAAACCCAGTACTTGGCAATTATATGGTGAATGGTGATATGACGCGTGTGTCATAGTCACTGAACCCTGAGATCCGTGGTGAGCTTGTGGGCATGCCTGGGTGAAGTGAAAGTGTTATGTGTTTCCATAGCTAAGAGCACATCGCCAATGGGTACAGCGTACTAAGCTCTATAGAGTTATTAATAAATCATTCGGATGACCGTTGTCACTGGTTATGACAAACCAAATCATTGGATCTTGAGATTAGTCACAAAATCCTTGATGCGTGAGTGGGTGTAGTAGATACCCGTGTTTTGGTGAAAGGTTTTAGCAAGGTGTGCCAAAGTCGTTATGACCATGTGTCTGAAGGCTCAACTAAAACATGGGAAATGTTGGGATTGATTCAATCTCTCTCAGGTCCATCCAAGTGAAAGTTATAAAACTGTTTTCCTCACTCGTAAACCCCTTTTGTTCTATAGTGAGCCCTTGCATCCGCGCTTTTCCACAAAACACTGAACCTTACCCTATTCCTTGACCACTCTCCGAAATGCATGAATATATCCCTTGCTAGAAGTAGGGTTTGCAAAGTACCTTATGTACTCACCATTGCCTCATTTTATTTAATCAGCGTGAAGATGGAGAATCCGTTGAAGCCGACGAGTAGATCATGTCCTATGCTCAAATTTTCCTATGGAGTCATTGAAGCTTTACTCGTATTTTCTTTAGTTCGGATTGGCATGATCAATTCCTTTAGTTGATAATAGAAATTTTATGTTTGTATTGTCCCTGCGTGGACTCAATAAAGGTCATGAGATGATTGTGTATCATTTGTACGTGTGTAACAACTACTGAACCAGGGATAGGTACGGTAATCATGGGTTACCCTAGGTAGGGGTATTCGAGCATGGCGTTCAACTTCATTAGCTCAAGTATAGTACACAACAATGTGAACTCTTTCCCACATCCATTAGATTCCTCATATAGCGGGTCCTTTGATGCCTTCTCTATTGTATGAAAATTATCAAACCCTTTAGTTGTACCGGCATTGATCAGCACCTGCGGCTCAATGTGGCATAACAACTCCTCAACATCAAAATCAGCTTTACCACGTGACTCCGTCGCAGCTGCACCAGGTGAATTGACAGAGTCGACTACAACTTCAATAGGCTCGTCAAATTCCATATGAACCACATTGTTCTCGCCATATTTTGTCCATGTCGTGTACCCTGCAGCAAAACCTCTCCGCACCCAGTGTGATTTTGATTACTTCTATATCCTTCTATAGCTTCTCATTCTTACAATCATAGCACGGACAATGTATATCAGTCGTCCCTTCACGTCAAGCATGTTGTGTGGCCCATTCGACGAATTTAGACACTTCTCATAAAAATATTGGACTGCTCCTCGTACATCCAAGATCTATCCATCGCGAACAACCTTGAACTAGAACCAAAGAAATATTTTAAATTAATTAATTAAATACATGTAACATAAAAATTAAACAATCATATATATATATATATAGTATAGGTATAATCTGTAGCTAGGTATAGAATAAGGAATTCTGTAGCCAAGTCGGTCACACCCACCCACCGATCGGTCAGACTCGACACAGGTTCGTTCTAAAGACGCACCCACGTTTCATCCTGCGGAGAGTGTCATACCCGAGCCGAGCCACACCCTCCCCGTCGGTTTTTCCCTTCGATCTTTGTGACATAATCACAACTGCCTACTATAGTTAGAGCCAAAATCCCTATCCTACAGGCCACCATTGTCCTTCTAGAATTACAAAATTGGAGCATAGGTCACCATGAAGAGGTGCTTGCTTCCCGGCAACAGTGGGGATAATCTTTTCGTGCGCCGATATGCTCGGCGAGCCCGCGGCACTTGTTTTGTTGCAGCCCGGTTAATACATAATCATCGAGTTCCTGACTCACGAGCATGTTGACGCCCCTAATATCGAACGACGGAGTAGAAGGTGCAGGCAAAATAACCGCACAGATTGTGGGTAGCACTCATGACGACGACGATGCCTCTTCCAGTGTATTTCTAACTCACCACCGATGCCAGTGAACAACGAAATGCAGTTTCGCCGGTTCTTGGTGCTTGGTCATCCATCTTCATCCTGACTCCTGTTTAGCATGCGGGGGACCTTAATCATGTTTTAGTCATGGTGGAGTCTTCTCATTGTTTAGTTTCATTTCATCTGTTACAGCATCAGATTCTGAATGGCTGAATTAATTCATTAAGAAGAGAAGAATTAATGCATCTCTCCTCATCTCATTCTTTCACGAGCAGCCACTTATATGCTTTTCTCCCGTATATGTTGTGCTGCTACATATATCCCCTTTTCCCTACATTGCAGTTTTCCACTCATTTGATCTTTTTCGCACCTTGAATAATCAGAGCTTCAAAAGTAGATCTGGACACTGGGAAGCAGAGCAACATCAAGTAGAAGAGATCTGCTGCCAGCTTTTCCAGGGTGCTTCAAACATTATTGCGCAAAGCATCAGCACTGGAAATGCACACTATTTTCCTGATTGGAAAATATACTTATGTTCTTCTGTCTTAGGATGAGTTATCAGTACTTGAAAGCTAATACACACAATTTAGGAGTGCTTGCAAGCTAATAGCTACATACCCAGCCAGTTAATATATTGTTGGATGCTTCACACTTTATTCCCATCTCGTTTGCAAATGAAAACATATGTTATTAAGTGTTGTGATCCAGTTTGCTGGTTTTGAGATTTACAGTTTTTATTTCCACAATTAAATACAATCATCACATACATGAGTAAATATCACCTCTGAAAAATTCAGAAACCAACAAGTGCACATATTCAGATCTTAGTTTGGGCACAACTGACATAAGATTCATTTCAAATGTACATTTTGCGGGGAATGCTTCCACAGCTGCTTCATGTATGCAAAATACAAATCCAGTAATGATAATTAACAATTAAAAACATATGTTACATTTGTACACACAGAAAATTGCAAGAACACAATTTGCTGGTTATAAAAGCATCACAACTTTTACATTTCCTTTGGTTCTGTCAAGACAAGAGATCATCTTGACCGGCGTCTTAAACGAATCTCTGGTGCAGCACATCTTTTACTGTGTGCTAACGGACTCAATCACAACTATGGCTCAACACTGGCACCTACATGAACCAGCAGCTCGGTGTCCAATAAGCAAATTGGTGTTCACATAGAACGCCTGTCAGCTATCCTCCAACAGTCAAGCTAATAACCGTTGCCCAATATTTGCCCAGATGTCCTGCTACCTGAAATCATTGTCATTATGAGAAATAGTTATAATGTGTACCAAGACAAAGAAACCTGAAGAAATTATGAAATTTTAATTAGATCTCAATAAGTGCATAGAAACAACATGATCAACAACAGTGACAGTATAAGAATGGATGTTGTAAAACCAAAAATGTCACCAATATTCATGTCAGCGGAACCCTGTGGTGAGACAAAATTAAAAACTGAATCTTACTGATCTCAACCCTAAAGTGACAGTTTACTCCAATGCTTTCGTCAATTCTTTTATAAGTTGTTGTGTAATTGTTGAATAGCACACTTGCTGTGTGGTCGATCCTAAATTTGTTTTTAGTGGATCCTTCTCACATTTTGGTATGGAACGTGCGGGGACTTAACTCAACTGCACGTCAAGACTCGGTTAGAGTCATTGTTGATTCTACTCAGGTCGATATTGTATGCCTACAGGAAACAAAGATGGAGGCAAATCTCCCGAAGAAATATTTTGTCCATGCTAGGAACTGAATTTGATAACAACTTTGTTTATCTTCCATCAGTCGGTGCTAGTGGAGGCATCCTTGTGGCATGGAAGACTAAGCTCGGTGCTGTTGTGTCAAGCAGAATTGACAACTTTAGTGCTTCAGTTTAGTTTCATCCAGAGAATGGCGAGCCATGGTGGCTTACATGTGTCTATGGGCCACAAGAAAATGAAGACAAGATTGCTTTCCTCCAAGAACTGCGGAATGTTCGGGCGCTTTTCTCAGGACCATGGGTTTTGGCCGGTGATTTCAATTTGATATATAAAGACAAGGACAAGAATAACTCCAACCTCAATCGTGCTATGATGGGTCGTTTTAGAAGGCTTATTGATGATCTGGCCATCAAGGAGCTACCACTTCATGGTCGCAAATTTACTTGGACCAGCTCCAGGACATCATCCTCTCCTACGCTTGTCAAGCTAGATCGGGTGTTCTACTCAACTGATTGGGAGCTGCAATTTCCAGATTGTCTTCTCCAAAGTGCAGCTACTGAGGATTCCGACCACTGCCCCCTTCTTCTTGGTTTGCGAGACAACAAGCCGGGCAAGAAGCGGTTCAATTTTGAGTCATTTTGGTCCAAGTTCGAGGGATCTCAGGGAGCAGTTCAGCAAGCATGGGATTCAGTGCAGCGCAAACCTTGTCCTTTGGAGACTCTTTCTCTAAAATTTAAAGCTACTACAAGAGCGCTTCAGAGTTGGAGTGACAAGAAAGTTGGTCACTTTAGGTCACAGCTTGATTTGGCCAAAGAGGTAATTCATTAGCTGGACATCGCTCAGGACAGTAGACAGCTGAGTCCCCTTGAGACATGGCTGCGCAACAACTTGAAGAAACATTCACTTGCCCTTGCATCCTTGATACGCACAATTGCGAGAATCAGATCAAGGATCACATGGTTGCGTGAAGGTGATGCCAACACGGGTCTGTTCCACCTTCATGCCCAACATCGTAAGAGGAAAAACTTCAATGCAAAGCTGAAAGACGGACAACGTGTTGTCACCACACACGATGAGAAGGCTGAAGTTCTACTCAATTTTTATACAAATCTGATCGGTTCCAGGGAGGAAAGGCAACACACTCTTGACCTTGAGGCACTTGGTATTCAGCAGCACGAACTTGAAGCAATGGATGCACCCATTTCCGAGGCCGAAGTATGGAATGTCATCAAGCAGCTACCGTCCGACAAGGCTCCAGGGCCTGATGGATTCACGGGGCGTTTCTACAAGACATGTTGGGAAACCATCAAACCTGACATTATGGCTACAGTTTCAGCAGTTTGGAGAAGAGATTTCAGAAATTTCAGGTTTTTCAATATAGCGTATATCACTCTATTGCTAAAAAAAGAGGGTGTGATAGAAGCTAAAGACTTTCGGCCAATAAGTCTTGTTCACAGCTTCATGAAGCTCATCACAAAAATTCTCGCCAACAGACTTGCTGGTCGGCTTGACAGCATGGTGTCTAACAATCAGAGTGCATATATCAAGGGAAGGTTCATTCAAGACAATTTTATGCTAGTTCAACAAACAACAATGTTTCTTCACTCGCAAAAGCAGCCAAGAATTCTTCTGAAATTAGACATCTCAAAGGCATTCGATTCAGTTTCCAGGCCTTTCCTCATGGAAGTGCTTAAGAAGCTCGGTTTTGGTAGAATTTTTCGGGACATATTGAGTGGCCTGCTTACCACCTCCTCTACTCAAGTGTTGCTGAATGGAAATCCTGGAGAGTTCATTTCTCACCAGCGTGGTCTGCGACAAGGAGATCCTTTGTCTCCTATGTTATTCATCTTAGTAATGGATACCTTGAACCTCATGATTGCGAGGGCGTCGGAGGCTGGCCTGCTGCAGCCTTTATCATCTCGATCTATTCAGCATCGTCTGTCCCTTTACGCCGATGACGTCGTGCTCTTCCTCCAACCAGTTGCAAGTGACATTGACATCACCATGAACATGTTGCAATTATTTGGGACTGCCACCGGCCTTCGCACCAATGTGCAGAAAAGTAGCATGGTTCCCATCCAGTGTTCACCTGAGGACATAGAGCTGCTACAAGAACGCCTTCCCTGTGAACTCACTGAATTTCCCATCAAGTATCTTGGTCTGCCCCTTTCCTTGAAGAAACTCACAAAGGCCCAGTTTCAGCCGCTCATCGATCGTTTGGCTGATCTTCTACCTAGATGGAAGGCAGATTTGATGACAAGAATGGGACGGGCAACATTGGTTCAGTTTGTAATAACAGCGACAGTGATCTATCACGCTATGGCGCTTGACCTTCCTCCTTGGGCGATCAAAGCCATTGACAAAATCAATCGGAGTTTCATGTGGCGTGGCCGTAAAGAAGCTCACGGTGGGCATTGCTTAATTGCTTGGCCTAGAGTAACAAGACCAAAAGAGTTAGGAGGGTTGGGCATCCCTGACCTCAAAAACCTTGGACGAGCTCTTCGGGTGCGCTGGCCTTGGCTACAAAAATCTGAACCAAATAAACCTTGGGCTGCTCTCCCATTGCAAACAAGTGATTATGTTCAGGCGCTACTCTCAATGGCAGTGGCCACAACTATTGGTGATGGGAAAAACACACTCTTTTGGCGAGACAGATGGATGATGGGGCAGCGACTAGAAGACCTCTTCCCTCTGATTTTCTCCATGGTCCCCAAGAGAGTAGGCAACAAGAGAAATGAGGCACTAACTGACATGATGTGGATACAGGACATTCATGGAGTAGCTTCATTTGACGTCATACTAGAGTTCATCAAGCTGTGTGACATCATTTCGGACATTACCCTATAGACAGGAGTGGCAGATGTGCATTTTTGGCGTCTCTCAAGCTCTGGCTAGTACTCAACTAGTTCAGCATATGAAGCTCAATTCCAAGGATCAGTTCAGTTTAGCCCATGGGAACGCATTTGGAAAACCTGGGCTCCAGGGAAGTGCCGGTTTTTCTTGTGGCTTGCTACACACAACCGTTGTTGGACAGCCGATCTCTTGGCACGCAGAAATCTACCACACCCGGAGCGCTGCCCCTTTTGTGATCAAGAGGACGAAACTATCCATCATCTCCTTGTCGGATGTGTCTTTGCAAGGCAATTTTGGCACATCTTGTTGCGCCAGGTTGGCTTCAACACACTCTCACCCCAGCCGAGCAACACAAACTTCAATGATTGGTGGAGCCGGATCTCAAAGTTGGTAACTGGAGAAATAGGAAAGGGACTCAACACGATCATCGTTCTAGGAGCATGGACAATTTGGAGGCATCATAATGATTGTGTATTCAATGGTACCTCTCCAAGCATGGTCACCGCCTTGATCATGGCTGGTGATGAAAAGTGCATGTGAAGCATGGCTGGAGTGAAAGCTCTCGCAGCCCTCTCCATCCACGGTGGTGTTGTTGGTGGTGATAAACCAGCCTTGGTCATTGTTCCAATATACACAGGCACGCATGTAAACTGATTGTAATTTTGGGGTGTGTGTTGTAAACTTCTTTCTTCTATTAATAAAATGATACGCAGCTCTCCTGCGTGTTCGAGAAAAAAAAGTTTGCATTTATTCAGTTCCAATAGATATTTATGGGAGAAATCATAGTATACAGAGATATTAAGTAAACTTAATCACTACCTTTCTTCCACATGCATAGTTTTGAATACTTTACATGGAAGCAACAACCACTATGAGCCATCATACATATCTGCTAATGCTCTAAATATTACAATTAAACAATGACTAGAATAGCGGTAAAGAAGAAATAACAAATTAACAACAGTAGTAAGTTAAACAGATCGAAACCTTTTTCAATGTACATAGCTGCATGTGGCAAACAGGAATGCAGGATGAGATATCTATTGAAGCGTCCATGCTGTTTACTGTTGCATGCATAAGCTTTATCACATCAAGTAGTCATATCAGAACAAGTAAACTCTCATAGTACTGAGATTCAATTTCTAAAGGCCTCATTGTCTCATTTTTCAGAAAATATGATTTCGTGAATCATTCCATGGCAAAAGGAATACAAGATTACCTTCATCTAATCTGCCTCACTGATTCTTACAAGAAACTTGGTATATGTTCTCCAGATATGCCGAGAAAATAATAAAAAACTAACAGATTAGGCTTGAGGTAAAACTGGAGGGCTGCTGTTGTTCCCAACTTCCGAGAAGGTGGAAGTTGTATACTGGTATATTCTCTAAAAAGGTACAATCTGCAACCACAAGGTGAAATTGGTGGTCAATCCATAAGATAAACATAAAAATTCTTATTGTTGAGCAACTCCATGTCAAATTCATTATACCTGCTGCTAGCAATAATACATTTTCCTACACCCATAGTACAACAGCAAATACACTAAGGTACTAGATTTCAGAACAGAAAAGTTGGTAAATGTAGCATAACTCTCAAGAATTGCTATGATATCTATCTATTTATAATAGAAGGAGATGAAGTTCCCCTACATGGCCTGAAAAAATAGAGAAATAGCCTAGAAATTCTCACAAAAAAGTAAAATATCTGACCCTTAACTTTTTATTTTTGCAGCATCCAACGGTATCCCTCAAGATTTCCTATCATCCTAACAACGGACCTGCTATCAATCTCAACAAATAGTACGTCTCCCTCCTCTGGTGAATTTTAGAGGTCCAAGGCTTCTATTCATAGGCGATCAAGTTGGTCGACGACGCCAGAGAGCGGCAAAGTACGGTGACAATCATCGCGATTATTGAAGGCAGGCAAAAGATAGCCCCCTGGTGATGGCTATCGCTATCTTGGTGTGATCTGCATAAGAAGATCACGAATCTAATGGATAAAGACACGGGAGGCAGTGGACTGCTCGGCAGGAAGGTAAAATAGGGAGCTGAGGTGTTTGTTCATCCCGTAAAGGCACATGGGAACGGGACTGAATGTCTGTTGTAGCTGGAGAAGCAATTCGTTGTGAGGAGTACATGGAAAATAGTGGATCGGGAACGATCATCATATGGCGGCAGCGGCCAACTGTGCAGCAGCACGTCGTCATTGGAGACATGGGTGATCGCAATTTGTGATTGTCTTGGAAGCAGCCAGGAGCGCCAGCTAGCAGAGATGATGGATATGGAAGAGGTATGCAATGGATTCATGGTTTCTGCATGCATCACTAGACGATGCTAAAAATCAGTCGTAATGTTCTGATTGAATCGTTAATGTTTTCGTTAATAATCACAACAGGAGACAGGACATCGCGGTAGCACGGCACAATGAAAGCAACCAGGCAGAAGGCATCATATCTTAGTAACTAATAGAATCTAGCGTATTTTCTTATTATCGGTGTAATATTTGGTTTATTCTTCAGATATACAACTAAATTTACAATACCGCCAAACCAGCAACTAAGTTTTTGCTAGAGGAGTTTTTTAACCATGTAAATGACGTTACACGGTTCGAAAGTAAATGTAGTCTGTGTATGTATTTAGTCACTGAAATTGTGACATGAGTGATAAGATTTTTGCATATCAGGTCATATACATTTGTGTTCATGGGAAAGAAAGAATTGCATTTTATTGTTATTTCTACTATGCACATTACCTGCTCTATGTTGTTAACTCTTTCTTTTTAGTTTATATAAGCAAAGTTCAATGTTTTGGTAAACTTAAATATAAAAATACTGATATATAGAACTCATATTTAGCACGGGTGTTAAATAAGTTATTTAGCATCATGTAAAATTTTATGGTTGTGGTTAAAATATTTTATGGTTAGGGGAATAAAATCAAAACAAAATTATGATCATGGTGTAATTTATGGTTGCGGGTGTGAAATTTCATACAATGAGACAATTATGGTTAGGGTGCTAAATAACTATTTAACACACTGCGACCTGCTGTTGAAACAGAATAATTTACGGAGCCTTGAACATTTTATCTTTTCTACTACAAAATAAAGTGTGAACATTATTTTTTGAAAACTAATTAGAATAATAACTTATAATTAATAAATGATAGAATGGTGCCACCGTTGAAGGCAAATGGATATATTGCATATAACATACCAATACCTATCAATTCTACGTATACCTGATATAGTCTGATTAAGTCACATGAGAAAAAACGTAGAAGAAGTAGTATATTAGTAGAATGTCATGAAAGAGTTAACAATTCAGTAAAAAATAATTGAAGTTTTAATAATTTTTATAACTATCATGGGGCAAAAAAAAAGAAACATGCATTTTATTAAAGAAGAAATAATTGATGGACAAAACTAAATTCTTTTTTTGTACATTGTTTAATTCAAACTCTTTTGTTTAATCTGTAATAGTAGGCTGGCAGTGCATTTGTGGAGAATTTGAGCTGTCATATTGTCATTTTTACTTAAGTAGTACGTTTATTTTAGTTTGGTATAATCCAACAGTAGGCTGTAAGTATTGATAAAGACTTCTCTGTTTAATATCAATTAGAAGAGGTAGGCTAGCTTTTGAGATATTAGATAATCCTTGCTTTATATAACAAATGGTTTATCCTTATTTTAATATATTCCATTTAAGCTACATATATATAATAAAAAAGAATAAAATGATTTAAAATGTGTTGTAGTGATGTTTAGTATCTAGGTAGCCTGCGCATCTGCGCGGGCCACACAATCTAGTTATCATAAAAAGCAAATTCAGGTCCGATACAACTTCTGTGTCCGCAAAGCATATGGTAAGCTCGTTAGCTTCACCACTTTTAAAATTAGAACATATAAGATTGCAGACTGAAATATCAGTTTTGTCCTGAGGCAGTCATGCTTGTGTGCACTAACAAACTATGATAGCCTGACAGCTATCAAACAATTGTTGATGTAAAAAACAACTGACAAATATCCTCAAATAGTCTTGCTCATCTTGCTCAAATACCTGAAATCAGTATGAAAAAAAAAGTCATAGTAAACACCTTCCCTGCATCTCGAAGGCCTTCTAACCGGACAACATCCCGGGTCAAACTCGATAAAGCATTGATGTCTATCAGTCTATAATTGTTGCGAAATCAGAAAAGAAAGTAAGGAATATGAAGTTTCAGTTGAATTGGTAGTCCAGTTAGCCTTAAAAAATAGAACTGTTACTGCTTCAATTGAAGAAGTACTAAGGAGAAAATAGAACCGGTACACACATAAAAGAAAAAGGCTATGATGTATTGACGTTAAATGATGCAGGAGTATATGCATCCTGAACAGTATTATGAAGCCAATTATGTGGCTCAGATGATGCAGAAATCGGACCCTAAAAAAGATAATATGCCTTTCAGATATGTAGAAGAAATTGGAGCACAGGCATACGGTGCATTTACTTATTGAGAAATTTCAAAACAAATTAGGGAGCACGACATCTATCCACATCATTGACTAACTGAGCAAAGGTAAAAATGATTTGGGCAATAATATGAGGAGCACGTACGGACGTGCTGAATGCCAATTCCCAAACAGTGTCGATCCATGGAGGTCAGCCATCGTGACACTGTAGCACCTGCGACTAACAAAACCATCACGGGAGAAACAGACGGGGAAGAAACCAAAAATTGGGGGCGGATAAAGGCGCACAAAGCAATGGAAGATGCTGGATTACACTCGCCAATGGTGCACCGTGGAGGTTGCCAGATCGAAAGCGCGTTCAGAGGGGAACACGGCCGGGCCTGTTCTTCGGGAGCAGCAAAAGGCGGACGGCAAATAGGAGCAGCGGCGCCGCCGGTTTGCTCGCTCTCAACTAGTAACGTCATGGGGATCGTGGGAGATCGCGTGTCGTGGTTGTAGAAGCTGAGCCGCACGGGGGCACGGTAAGCCGGCTCGGGTTGAATCTCAGCCGACGGGGGAGGAGGGACCAAGATGACCAACTGCACTCGGTCGGATGGCTATTTTAGGTCCGGCTACAGAATTGGTATTATGTAGCCAGATACATATAATATATTCAATATATATATATATATATATATATATATATATATATATATATATGAGGTATTTTTTTTACTCCTAGGAGTAGCTACTCCCACATATATATCTCATAATCTAGAGAGTATCATTACATATTTGACGTTTTTAAATATAGTATATAGTCATACTAGAGGGTATGTGGACATACTCACGTTTTTTTTTTGTGATACATGAATTATGAAGACATATTTACTTTTATATAGCAGTAAATGTGATATATGTTCATATGTTTATAACTTAAAGACCCTTAAAAAAAATTATGGTTATCACTCTCAAAAATTATATTTTAAGTATGTGTATATACTCAAAATGATAAATGGATATGAACACATATTCAAGGTGGTTTTTTGAATGTGAGAGTAACTACACTTGGGAGTAGAATGGATATATATATATATATATATATATATATATATATATATATATATATATATATATATATATATATATATATATATATATATATATATATATATATATATATATAGGGTAATTCTATTCTACTCTCAAGTGTAGTTACTCCCATGTTCAAAAAATCACCTTGAGTATGTCTTCATGCCCATTTATCATTTTGAGTATATACACATACTTAAAACATGATTTTTAAGAGTGATAACTATAATTTTTTTTAAGGGTCTTTAAGTTATAAACATATGAATATATATCATATTTACTGCTATATAAAAATAAGTATGTCTTCATACTTCATATGTCACAATAAAAAAAATGAGTATGTCCACATACACTCTAGTATGACTACATACTACATTTAAAAACCTTAAGTATATAATGATACTCTCTAGATTGTGAGATATACATATGGGAGTAGCTACTCTTGCGAGTAGAAAAAATGCCTCAAGTACTGTGATGAGTTTTAAGCAACATAGAGTTTGACGTACCTTTTTGAAGACTCTATGTTGCATGTTTTTTCTAAACTTAATTGTAGTTTTGCCTCATGTTTTTATGCAACTACCTTCTCGTGTAAAAAATGGATAGTTTTGTGCATGATAATGGTAACGACATATTAGATTCTAAAAAAAACACGACCTGGGGGTAAGACAGTCCACGAGCATTTTGGTAATAAAAAACTTCTCACACAGGTCGAGAAAACCCCTGAACTCCTGTCCCACTCTTAACCCCTGAACTCCTGTCCCACTCTTACACATTGACACCATGGACCGTGTGAGACGGCCATGACCTGGACCAGGCCTTAGACCTGTGCTTTGGCGTGATGACAAGCAAGGGGATTATTTTACCCCAGCCTATAAATTCGCTCCCATTGGGAGTCGAACCCGGGACCTTGGTGGTGCTACTGAGCCACCTGAGCCACTAGGCGCACTGATGGTCTTACAAATTAGACATATTAGACATATTTGATTCTAACGAGACGGCAATGGTTACTCTTCAGCTACCACTGATGCTCACAGTGAGGTATAACTCTTACAAAAAATTATTTTTAGACTGTGATAGAAGAATCTATATGCACACTGGTACCTAGCTCCTTTAATTGTGTAATGTTGATTTTAATTGCAAGATGTCAAACAATCCAGTAACATAGCTTTTTTAATGATCTCTGCTTCTGTTTTGGATCAGCAAGCTTATTTTCTACTCCCCCATTGGTGGTTGAGTATGCTTAATTTAGTAGAGTATTGAGTCATTTGCCTGATTTTTTGTTTGCATTTTTTATTAGTAATTTATCTGAAATTTTGTCTCTCTCTGCTTCTATTTCTTGAAATGTAGGAGAGTTGTGTTTCATTTTATTAAGAAAAGAGTGATAAAATACAATGAATGTTTACCTAACCTTCTCCTAGAACTAAGTTGTTTTTTTTCTTTGTTCCTTTCAGTTATCTATTTGGCCTTTTTAAGTGAACAAAAGATGTGTCTTAAGAGTTTTCTTTTCAACCTTGTAGTTTTTTATTCATACAAGAGTTTTCTCCTAAGTTCTTGTCACAAGGTTTATCTGAAACTCGTATACAAGTTTATTATGATCTCCTAATTTATGTTTTCTCCCAAAGTCCGTTTTCAGATTTTCAGCCAAACTTTTTTCATATTATTTCATAGAATAATCTTTTTTAGCATATGTGCAATTTTTTGTGTCAAAGTTCGCTGCAAAAAGCATATGTAAAAGTTTGTGGCCGTGTCCGCGTAAAACTTTGCTGCAAATCTGTAATTAGAGTTTGCTTAAAAGTTTTTTCTGCAAACTTTTTATGTAAAAGTTCTATAACAGTTTGCCAACCAACAATAAAAGTTTGGCTCAAAAGTTCTCTATTATAGTTCATGTAGAATTTCTATTCGAAAGTTTGACCAAACTTTTTGTTTTCATATAAGTTTGTCAAAGAGTCTCTCTGTAACTTTTTTTCACACGTTTGCTTCCTGAAAGGTTTTACTTCCATGTTTTGCACCATAAAGTTTGGTGTTATCCACCGTAGAAATAGGCAGCCACCGAGTGGCTAGATGAGTTCGCCATGTAGGCGAAAGAATTAATCAGTAAGTAGTTAGGGTCGGTTAGCAAAAGGGGTCAGTGTTTTCAGGTGTTTGTTAGCATTCGGTTAGCAGGGCGCCTGGTGTATAAAGGCAGCCGTCATAGTCAAAAGGGAATCATCCAATAAATATAGACCTCCCTTGTGGGCTAGGCTGTCTTCCGTCGCCGTGGCGGAGACTTCCTCCGTCTCTGGCGACGATAGCAGCTCCTCGCTTTGTTACCCTTTGAGTTCACTTCCCTCTTCCCAGACCCGCCTATTTTCTCCTATGCGCCCCCCTCATCAACGTCGTAACAATTTGGTATCAGATTCATCCGACGCATCGACCACCATGTCCGGTGCCGCTGATGACTATCCGACCTCCATGACAGACTCCCAGAACCTGAACTAACTCATCTAGAAGCTGTACGTCGACACAGCGAATTCCCAGCTCGCGGCGGTCCATGCCTGCCTGCATGGCCACACCGCCCAGATCGCGCGCACCGAGCAGTGGCGCGCTGATCTGGATGAGGGCACTCTTTGGCAACGGCCCCCCTCTGGAGGCACACCTTGTGCTACCAGCTCATCCAGCGATTCTTGTTGGATGCCCAAGCTCAACTTTCCGCATTTCAACGGGGAGTCCGATCCCCCTATCCTCGCTCAACAAGTGCGACTCATACTTCCGGGGCGTGGGAACTCTAGAGGGAGAAGGTCTCGCTCGTGGCCCTCAACCTCGATGGCGTGGCGACCGAGTGGTTCCGCACCATCAACTATGACAACATAACTACCATGGGCCGACTTCATCGTCTGTGTCAACCTACGGTTTGGCCCAGTTCTTCGACGGAACCCGATGGCTGAACTGAAGGAACTCTGTCGTACCAGCTTCATTGAGGAATATCAGCGCCAATTCTTGTTGGTTTGCCGCTGTGATGATCTCACGCCCAAACAGTAGATCAATTTTTTTTTCACCACGGATTTGGGCGACCCGCAGATAACTTATGTGGAGCTCCAGAAGCCGGCTAACCTGCAGCACGCCATGAGCTTGGCGCGCACCTACGAGGCACGTAACCAGGCCGCGGCTTAGGCCCTCAAGGGCACGACCACACGCAACACCCATCGGTCGTTCAGCAGTGTTGGTAAACCAGTGTCGGCAGGTGTTCCAACACCATCTGCCGCCAACTTGGCGGCATTGTCAGCAGTGGCATCATCATAGGCCGCTGCCAGCACGGCCTCCAGACCATGCGTTTGTCGGCGAAGGATATGGCAGCCAAGAGGGCGCGTGAGAAGTGCTACTACTGTCCAGAGAAATTCGTGCCTAGGCACAAGTATGCCGGCAAGGGCGTCTTCCAGCTAGACCTCGACGATGGCCAAGATGTGGAGGCTATTACGGAGGAGTTGGGCATCTCCCTTCCCGCCCTGACGGGGAACAATGTCGCTAACACAATGCAATTGCGTGTCACCATCGTTGGCGTGCCCCTCATGGCACTGGTAGACTCAGGATCGATGCACATGTTTGTGCGGGACAGCGTCACCCGGCGTATTGGCTCAACATTACGCCCCGCCCCGGCTTGTCGGTCAAGGTCGCCAATGGTGACCAAGTAACTAGTGCAGGCATCTGCATCAACACGTCGGTGCACATCCACGACGAGGTGTTGAACAACCACTGCTACGCCCTCCCTCTGGAAGGCTTCGACATCGTCCTCGGCGTCCAGTGGTTGAAGTCCTTGGGACCCATCCTCTGAAGCTTAGAGGACCTAACCATGGCTGCACGGTTTGCTTAACAGGAGTGGGCGGCACATGTACACCAACTACCACCCTCACGACAGCCGGCGACCACATAGCGGCCCTACAGGCCTCCTTCGTCGACTTGTTCGTCGAGTCAACCGGGCTGCCACCAATCCGCCGCCACAACCACAAGATCCATCTCCTTCCCGACGCAGCACCAGTGGAGGTTTGGCCATACCGCTACCCCTAGCTACTCAAGGACGAGCTTGAGCGCCAATTTACTGACATGTTGGTGGCAGGCATCATCCGAGCGAGCACCTCTCCGTTTTCATCGCCGATCTTGTTGGTGCGCAAGGCCGATGGCACGTGGCGGTTTTGCATCGACTACCGCACCCTCAACCTCTTGACCGTGAAGGACAAGTTCCCCATTACCCTGGTTGATGAGCTCATCAACAAACTCAAAGGGGTGCAGTTCTTCACCAAAGCTCGACCTCCGAAGTGGGTTCCATTGAGTGCGTATGTCTCCCAACGACATCCACAAGACGATGTTCCGCACTCATCAGGGACATTTTGAGTTCTTGTTGATGCCCTTCGGTCCCACCAACGCACCCTCTACCTTCCAAGCATATGAATGACACTTTGTAGGCCCTTATTCGCAAGTTTGTGCTTGTCTTCTTTGACAATATTCTGGTCTTCAGGGATTCATGGACAGAGCACCTCCAGCAAGCCAAGGCGGTGTTCTAGGTGCTGCGAGACAACAAGTTGACGTTGAAGCAGTCCAAGTGTTTGTTTGGTGCCGGGTCAGTGGCCTACCTTGGCCATGTCATCTGTGTCGACATGGTGGCCATGGATCGCTCCAAGATCACCGCCGTGGAGGCGTGGCCACGCCGTAAATCAGTTAAGGCGCTACGGGGGTTCCTCGGCTTGACGGGGTACTACCGCAAGTTCGCGGCAGGATACGTCGCTATGGCAGCGCCCCTGACGGCGTTGCTCAAGGAGGCCTTCACATGGTCAGCAGAGGCGGAGGGCACCTTTGATGTGCTCAAGAAGGCACCGACCACCGCTTCAGTGCTCCACGTCCCTGACTTTGCCGCACGGTTCTTTGTGGACTATGACGCGTCGGGCAGCGGGTTTGGAGCGGTACTTCATCAAGGTGATGGTGACATCGCATTCCTCAGCAATGCCATCGCATGACACCATGCGAAGTTGCCAGCCTACGAGCAGGAGCTCATGGCGATGACAAAGAGGACAAGAAAAATATGACCAATGGCAAGTATGGAACTTCAAATTTTGAAGTGGAAAATAAGGAACAAGTAGTACTACACTTACGCTCCGTAACAGCGGGCCAAAAGGAGCTGCAGCGGCGGTCAACAAATCCACCATTGAGTCTTTGTCACTACTTACTACGGGGCCAAAAGGACAGCTACTTGCCTAGGTCCTACTTAACTAAAGGACCATCGCTGACGCCCTTATCACAACTTAATAGAAGCGTGGGTCCCAATAGACGCGTCACCGTCGACGTGCCCACCCATCGGCCCGTGCCCGTTGATCTGCCCATCCGCCGTCCGCACGTCCGTTCGTCCCCTGCCTGTGTCACATGACCTCTGCCGCCGGAGCCGGTGGAGGAGGACGGTGGTGGTGGCCGATGGGGGACGGAGGAGGTGGAGGGGGTGCTGCCTTGTTCTCCTAGAGCATAGTCCGCCGGCTCCATGATTGCCACATGCTCCGTGCATGGCCCCATCGAAGGCGGCCCTTCCTCGCCATCTAAGGAGGAGAGGCGGCCTAAGGCATAGGAGATGGCGGCGGAGGACTATAATCCTAACCCCTGGTGGTGATGCCACGGGGAGTTGCACTACCGCACCAAATGACCACCTATTTATAGAAGGTGGCAGTCCCTAGTTGCGAGCCTGATTGTCAGGCCTGCAGCTAAATGGCCATTAGGCCATAGCTGCTGGTCTGACAGAAACTGCGGCTGGGTCCTATAATTTAGGGTTTGTTTGGCCAGGAGTCAAACAAAATAGGAGAGCTTTTGCCAGCCTTCTACGAGAAAAGCAGCTAACACTGTGTTCATTTTGCACAACAGGGTCTGGGGTGCTTCCACCGGCTGCAACTTTGTGAACTTCATTAAATTCACCCGCTTTGCAACCAGTAAGTGATACCGCTTCATTCTATTCGACTCACACGCTGCCTTTCGCTCTCTCTCATCTTTTTCACTCACCTTCCCGAGCAGGCGAGTAGCACCGCTCGCCACAGTGCCCCACCATGCCTCCGGCTGACTCCGGGAGATCTTGACGTCGGATCCGCACGCCTGCGCTCCGATCTCCTCTTGCAGTCCCGGGGTGGTACTGGCAGCAGCGAAGATCGAACGGCGGCCCAAATCGAGGAGACAGGAGTGGAGGAGCGGGATGCCGAGTGAGAGCAGAGGCGCGGTGAGGGGGCGGTGGAGAGGAAGAGGCGGAGGCAGGAGTGGAGGAGCGGGAGCGGAGGAGGAGCGAGGGCAGAAGGGCAGTGGTGGCAGCAGAGATCGAATGGCGGCAGCTCAAATCGAGGCGACGGCAACGTGTCTGGAGTCAACGCCGTAGGGCCAAGCTCCGGTGTGAGGCCGGCAAGGCCCAGCTACTATGCCTAGGCCGCCGCTCCTCCGCCCGTTGACCCGTTAGAGGGAGCAAAAGGTCCTGATGAGTAGGGCCCGCTCATCAGTGAGTGGGAGAGAGATGAGTGGGGGTTATGGACGACATGTGTGGTCCGTTTAGCAGTTTTCTTAAAAGTCGCAGCTATCCAACCAAATAGCTTTTGGTTTTCTCACAGCTCATACCTCACAATAATTTTTTCCACAGCCACAACCTATAGCTATTTTTTCAAAAGCTACAGTTCAACCAAACACATTGTATGTCCCGCCACTATGTTCCTGCACGTAGTTGCGGTCTAGGACCTATACCAAACTTAGTGGTTATCTCTTTAATAGCTCGCTACTGAGGTAAAGAAAAGACTTCCACCACTACAGAGCCAAATTGTAGTAATGAAGGTAGTTTTTTTAATGATATAGATTGGATTTTATCTTTTACCTTTGAACCCGGCCAACCGTGCATGTGTGAAATATCACGTTACTGTTCCTCACCACGTGTACATACAGAGTTATATTTACGATATTTTCTATAAAAATAACCAACGGGTCGACAAAATCTGTTTCTATTTTCAAAATTAAATATGTAGTAATTAGGGGGGATCTGTTACACCTTAGGGTGGAAGAGATCATCATGGCTCTCCAGATCTACTGAAATGGATGGTTTGCAAATATTTGGGACTACTATAAAAAGGACTTTTTATTCAAAGTATATATTGTTCCTGCAACCAAATAATCAGAATAAAAAACTTCACATCTCTGTTGCGAACAGGTCTTCTGTGTGAATCAACTGAGATGCTCACACCAAATGATCAATTGATATCACCACAGATTACAAAATGGTTGGTCCTGTTGTATTTCCTGTTTTTCCCCAGGACTGTACTTCTCATGCTTCCTTCCCCTCTTCATCTAAAAAGAATGTCGTGGGACAAATCAATAAATGTAAGGTCAGTCTGGTTAAACTGACACAAAAGGTACATGTCAAACGCACTTCTATGTTCACGCAAAATAAGTGGTATCAGCAAAAACCACTATAAGAAACCTGACATTCTATGACAATGTATTTCTGTCACAAAACCTCAAAAATACGTCATATACTAAATTTAGTGACGATTCAGTGACGAGCTTTACTTTATCATAGAATGTCCGTGTTAAAAAATATTCTATGTCAATTACTTTATCATAGAATGTCCGTGTTAAAAAATATTCTATGACAATTTGTTCTGTTTTCGTCACAAATTATTTATGACAATTCTATCTTCGTTTGCTGTAATGGGCCAATTGAAATTTCAGTTTTTACATCCTCTAATCCATTTGCTTAATGGGCCAATCAATTTAATTTGGACTTAAATATAGAAGACAATACTTTACCAGCCCAACACAATATATACAAGACCAATATTTGTTCCATACATTTCAACCCAACATTCCAATTCACACATTTAAACCCATAGTCCAATCAACAAAGGACAGTAATACAAAAATATAACACAAATAATATCATTTCCAATAATTCATATCCTCCCAGGATTCATGTCATAGCAAAGATAGCATCTCCATTGTAACAAAATAATTACATAAGTCATCCAACCGACTAGCCAGATCAGCAAAATAATTAGACTACTAGATCGACCTCCAAAAATGAATAACATCCAGCCAACTAGCACTTGGTCCAACGTCATAACAAGACCAACCAAAGTCCCAAGTAACAAAATAATTAGACAAGTCAAAAGTCAGATCATGAATCTACAAGGTTCAGATAGTGACCTACACTTGATGTTCAACAAGCATCGAACAACAAAACAGATCTCCTTATTGTCTTTCTTCAGTTTTTCAATCTCTTCCAGCTACTACACTCTTGATTCCTGACATCTGCTCAAGCTTTTCAAGAGTACTTGAGCAACAGCTTCTGCATGAGTTTTTGACACTTGCCCTTCCTCTACAAGTTCATTCACAATAGCTTCCATTTGCGTCTAACAATAGTAAGTCATTGTTATCAATGTTAAAATACATAAAAGTTATTGTACCTAAACAGAATTAAGAAAAAAATAGAAATTCTCATTAAAATTCTGTTATGAACATAACTTCCCAAGGCCCTATTAGATGCTCAGTTGTTTTGGAGTATTGGACAAATACCACAGTCTTGACAAATACTACAGTTTTTTTAATTTCTAAAACTTCAGTCCAGAGCTCTTTTTTCTAAAAAGAGATTGCTAGCACATACAAGTTTTTCATCTGATGCAGTTTAAACATAACCATAGTGCCACTTCAATTAGCAACAAAAGAATCATGCTTCTATCTTTCAACAAATAGTGCCACTTTAAATAGAATATGCATGTACTAATCAAGAGGCACACCAAATATTGTAGACGAACAAAAATTGAACAAGTACTTACAATTGCATCGTTGACAGGCTCACTAAAACCAGTCTTGTTACTGCAATAGAAGTCCTTGAAAAAATCAATTGCAGTAGGTGGAGTATCTTTATACTTCTCTATAGGTGAGAACTACAGATACACTAGTTAACTACAGCAATTCCATACCTCATACTTTGCAGTAACAACTATCTTGTTGCTGGTGTCGATGGCAAATTGAACCTAGAAAAGCATGTACATAAGAAACCAGCCGTAAGCATGATATAATAGAAACTTGTGCCATTACTACAACATGCTATAGGGAATAATGTATGTGCTTGTGACACAGTCAAGTTATGGTCGGAATCAGTATTATTGATTGAAAAGTTAAAAGTTATATAAATGCATGATTAAAATGCAAGTTACACGTATATGCACATGTTCCAATAATGTAGAATTTTAGAAAAAGTTCAACATGAAGAATAGATGCATCCGAATAATATTACTTTTAGATTAATGTAGCACTAAGGTTCAGGAGATGCCAAATAGCATAGCTAAGGACAATCGCGTAGAAGTGTGCAAAATTTGGGAAGAAAAGCACATCGACGGAGCTGCCAAATAGCACAGCTAATTTAATATAACATTAAGGTTCAGCAGATTCCAAATAGCACAGCTAAGAACAATCGTGAACAATCCGGAGGAGTTTCCAGTACTATTTTGGTCAAAAAAAAGAGTTCCCAGTACTATGCAAATCAAATGACGGACCCCATGTACCAAAGGAAATGAGCCCAACGCACATGACACTACCTGTACGAGGAGGCATCGTTTGACGGAAGGCGGCCAGCGCCCTCTCGGATTCTTCCGTGGAGTAGAAGCGGTCGTCGGAGATGCATCATGGACTGTGAGCCCGAGGTCCTCCGTGTTCGTCGGCGGAGGCTGGCAGGTGAGGAGTGCGGGCGTGGGGCATGGGAAGGCGTGGGCTTGCGGCGAGGCGGCAGATTTGGGAGCAGCGGGGGCGTGCAATTTGGGGAGGCGGCGGATTTGGGAACACTGCGGGCTGGCTAGGGTTGAGCGTCGCAGGTTCCTAATATTTCAAGAAATATTGACCATTGTACCCTTGATGTATCACCGAGTCACACATTCCTGGTTGGATGAAGCTGTAATTTGCTGTGAAAATATTTTGGCCTTGCCGTTCAGTTTTTGGCTTGGCGCGTTAGTTGCTGGCTTTTGACGCGTTCGGTACTTCAGTCCCGCGAGGTCTGTTGCGAAATCCAAATGTAGGCATGCTCGTCGGTGAAATTTGGAGGCAGTGATGCTTTTTTTTTTCCAGTTTCTTTGCTCAACTAATATTACAAATATATAGTGAAAATTGATTCAGCATTTTGATCTTGTGTCACGATTTGTGTCATATATATAAACAATAGTACTATATCTTCATTCTGATTGGTACATACGATTTGTCATATATACAAGGGAGTGTCTAATTTTCAGTCGATTGAAAATAGCGGTCTCTTTCAAACAACGTTTTTGACCTTTAGATCTAGATCCAATGGATACAAAAGACAAAATTTTTCCATAGTCTCTATATAATACTAATTAATACAAATAATCATACAAATAAATAAATAACAAAAAAAATAAACAAAGTCACCCCACCATGCACCATCTAGCCATCGACTGAAAGTGGCACGCGTTTTCAATCGACTGAAGCGGAGGATTTCCGTATATACAAATATATATACCGGAGAGGTATATTTTGATGTGTAAATTTATAAATTTCATTTCAAGTTTCTTAAGTCAAGAAACAAGTTATAACAAAATATATGACAAACTTTTCAATTTTGATTTGGTTATTTTGATTTTTTTTGAAAATTTAGTTCTTTAACATTAGTTTAAATACCCAAAAGTTTATGTACCTAAACTTTGGTTCGGTTTTCGATTGATCGAAAAACTCAAAATTAGCTAGCTCAAAAAAACATTCTTAAATTCTCAAATGGTCAAATATAATTACAAGTAGACAATAAAACTATATTATGACATAATAAAGTCATAACCCTAACTCATCAAGCTACTAATTACAATTTTACATGTAGATGACACGATTAAATTCAAATGTTACATCATGTGATACATAAACATTGTCAAAGCTTGAGATCGGCAGTAAATATATAGGGCTACGTCGAGACTAAGAACTACGATGGTTATACAAGACGCCGAGTTATACAGGTTCGGGCCCTCTCGATGAGAGTAAAAACCCTACATCCTGTGTTCTGTGTATTGTATTGATGTTGTGAATACCGTGAGTCCTCTGTTCCTTGAGGGGGGGTACCCTGCCACCTTATATATCCGATCGGCAGGGGGTACATAAAGAATCCTAGTCGTAATCTACATAAATTTACATGGAAAGTCTATCTCTAAGTACCTTGCGCTCCAAGCCGAGTCGGTCGACTTCCTGTTGATGAAGTACCCGGTGGCTACCGACTTAATCTTGTTTGAGGATATCCGTAGAGCAAGTATCCCACAGTAACCCCCTAGTGCTTTCTGATTTTGAGCTTTGATTCTCCGAGTGATCTTCAATGTAGATCATAAATTAGGAAGATCTCTTTATTGAAGTTTCTGATAGTCTTGTATAATTTGGAGACTGACAAATAATGCAAGAGTCAAATTATATTAGCTCTTATTATTTTGTATGTAATTTACTCAAACTATCGAGTCTAAGTTTAACAGACCACTGGTCATCAAACCAGTAAGCCAACTTGGAAGGCTTCAACCTTGCCAACCGATTATTAAAAAGGTCGAGTGATATACACTATTTCCGAGTGACTTGTTGGTCTGAATTCCATGATATCGATCATATTCAGTCCATGTAAAATTAATATGACATCAATCATATAATGGTATCAAGCTAAATGACATCAATCATAGCGTAGCTTTCCCTAACAATTAGTCACTCTATCCACGTATAAGTTCAACTTCGGCAATTTAGTTATTGACTTCAACCAATAACATAACTTTTGAACTTATATCCGTACGACCATCAAGTCCCTTGCTATATGATCATCAAATCACATAGATACGGTGAAATATTGTTAATTAACTTAACCAATGCTTCTCATCAAAGAAGCCCCTGAGTTTTATTTCTCAAGGTTTTAAACCCTAAACTTGTTTAAGGCCCTTAATTAATCTTTGCTTAAGTAAAGTCTTTCATCACTGTACGGCCCATTCCGGCCCATGGGACCCTTAGGTCAAAAAGACGGAGTATAAAAGGCTACGTCAGGTTGACTCTCAGTCCACGCCGCATTTGCGCATGAACTCCCCGTCTTCCTCGCACCTCGTCTGCTCTCAGCGACTCCTCTGCTTCTCCGGCTAGGGTTAGTGCTTTGCTTCCAGCCACCGCAGATCTCGCCGCACTTAGCCCCCGAGCTTCTGCTAGGGTTCAGTACTCGATCCACCGCGCCCAAATCCTCCATCGCTATGGGTTGCAAGAAGGTTTCCACTTCGATTCCAGCCACTTCCACTGCCGCCGCCGCGTCCTCTTCGTCGGAGGTCGACATCCCGGAGCAGCTTCGGGAGTTCTCGAAGAGCAACCTCACCCAGGCTGATATGAACAAGATGGTAGTTGACGGCATCCTTCCAGAGCAAGCTCGTATCGACTGGAAGGTACCCTGTGAATCTTGCCCTATCCCCATTCATAAACAAATTGTCGTGTTTCGCTCGTTCTTCGAGCATGGCTTTGGAGTCCCCTGCTACAGCTTCTTGCGCGGGCTCCTATACTTTTATGGGTTTGAGCTTGTCAACCTCAATCCCAACTTGATTCTTCACATCGCCATCTTCGTGCATATGTGCGAAGCATTCTTGGGCACTCTTCCCCATTTCAATCTGTTCCACCATCTATTCATTCTTCGATCACTGCCGACCAAAGACAACCAAGTGGCTATAGGCGGCGTCGGCGTCCAGTTGCGCAAGAAGGAAGCCTACATCAATGTGCCATTGAAGACTGGGAACAAGAATTGGAAGGACAAGTGGTTCTACTGTGACAACCCTCCCCCTGTTCTTGCCGACTTCACTGGTGCTAAGGCAATCCCCCTGGCGCAATGGACTGAGAAGCCTGATCTGACCAACCCTCAGGTGGTCGCTCTGCTGAAGAAGATTGTTGACTTGAAGGCTGAAGGTGTTGATGGAATCACTGTCACCAAAAGCTTCATAGTATGTAGAGTGCAGCCCCTGAAGCTTCAAAGTCACCCGGCGTGGAACTATGCCGATGATGACGAAACCAGGGAGGTACCTGACCCACTGAATGGTGAACTTCGTCGGGAACGCCTATCAAAGATGTTTGAAGGGGACATCCTTCAGGATCATTCATTGGTCAAAAAGGCGTATAACAAGGGCACTATGCGAGCCCGAGTAAGCCTCAGTTTGCTTTAAGCAATCCCTCATTTTCTTGTCTTGATGTCCTACTTGATGTCTTGATTTTTATGTAGGTTCTGGATACTTACATATCGCATCCTCCGCTCCCTTCGACCGACACCGAGGAACCGAACTATGTCGAGAAGCTGCAGCAGACCGGCCATGGAGGCTCAAGCTCTTCTACAGGTGCTCAATCTGGGCCTGACGACCAAGTCGTCACCCTGGCTACTCCCAGTCAACTTCAGAAGCGAACTATCGGGCGCCAACGGCAATATGTTGGGGATCAGGGTGATGATGAAGAGATGTCGTCTGCTGAAGTCGGTCAACCTGCCCCTGCTCTCTCCGACCGACCTTCAAGCCAGTTGGAGCCCCCAAGCCAAAGACAGAGTGATGCAGGGGTGGTGCAACAGACCGACAAGGCAAGCAAATCTTTCCAGAAGAGGAAGGAGACTGATTCTCAGTCAACTTCTTTGAAGAAGAGGATGTGCCAAATCAAGCTTAAGAAGGCCCCCAGGTTAATCTTCAACCTTACATTCCTTGTTTCTTATCGCCAATAATCGTAGCACATCTTAATCTCCTCAATTCTTTGTTTTGATAGTAGTCGGACGAGTGATTCTCAAAGTCCCCAAGAATCCAAAACCACTTGGTCGGATCTTCCTCCTCGTCCGACTGATCTGCCTAAACCGGTCGGCAAGTCTTTAAACACGTCGACCGAGGTGGATAAGCCATCTGATAAGACAATTCCTGCCTCCATTCCGGAGCCTGCACCCCAACCTGCTCCAGTCGTCGTCCCTTCACCTCTTGACAAAGGTAAGGTGACATTGTCTATAGATACACTCGGTCGGCCCAAAGTGGAGGACGTGGAGATAATGTATCAACATCGAGAAGCCAACAAGGTACTTCAATACCTTGCTTTAGCTTTGTCTCAATCTCATCCTTAAGCTTAACCATCTTCTATATAACAGAACCGCCTTACCACGGAGACGACTCCATTCCAGGATCTTCTCGGGTGGCGATACGCGCTGTGATGCCCAATAGTACAACACATGACAGAGAATATAATTGCAACGAGAACATAGATAGAGGATAGAGTTTTATATAAATCCGAATTTAAAGTTTACAAACCAGAGTTTTTAGAAAATGCGGAAGCGAATAGTCTACATAATAGATGGCTCGACAGAATAAGTGAGATACAATCGTCCTCTCATGACGATACATAGAAATAGATCTGGTCTTGATAAGTGTCACGCCCATGACACTGTACCAGTAAGCAACAGAGTACTCCTCCTATGGACTACAGGGTTCCCACTCGATATTCCAAAAGTCGGGAATCTAGCCATCCTAATTATCTGGAAACCACAAAGAGCTACGCCCTGAGCAACTAATTTACTCAGAAAGACTGACCCGTCAAAATGGCCATCTACAGCAGACTCCTAGACATGCACAGGCTATAAGCGGGGTTTATGTTGCTAAAAGCCAGTCTAAGAGTAAATTCCTAGTTTTCATGTTTTAGCATCAAGTTAAGTTAATAGGCGAAATAGTAAATTTAGTTTGCACGATGACTACAACAATCATGGTTGTAATACAATTAATAATAATTTCCAAATAGCAATATTAAACCCTTTCAATAATTTAATGGCTTCCGATACTGTTCCGGAGCAGCGATCAAGTGGTACTCGTTACTGTGAGGGGCAGCAACTCGAATCGATTTACATCCTGCAGAAGAAACCTGCTTGCACGATCCATACACGCTTCATGGAAGTCGCATGGAGCAACCTTTCGCATATGGTACTACCAGATCTTCCGCGCCTGGCTCCCCCGAGAAGGGTCCCCTAACGCAATGCGCCCCGTGCCGCCATCCGTGGGTAGATTCCTCCCTCCTCTCAGCCCCAGTTCCACCTTAAGGATCAGGGTACCTTCCGACCAGGCAGTAGTCGTAGCTACGTTTGTTTACTGGGCCTATAACTCCAGCATGCAAACAGTACGTTCAAACTTGACCTCATAGGACCGGACACGAGGCGTAGCCTTAGGTGACTCGGACGAGGCTACCTCCTTGAAGACAGGTTGTCCTTCCCTTTCCACCTAGTTGCCCATCCGGTCTTCTTTTGTTCTCTCATCCAACTTTCCTTCAATCAATGTCACTTTCCGGTGATAGTATTTCCTGATCTACGAGCGGTCTCCATACCACATGATGAATGATCGTCCCTAGTTAAGCGGAGTGACTAACGTCCTGGGGCTATTATCGGGTAAGGGGAACCTACTGCAATACTAAGTTTTCAAACAACTCATATGGACTTAATGCACAGACAAGCCTACATCCTTCACTAGAGAGAAAATAAAATAGTTAAAACAGGTGGTATGCACCGAGGCTTGCCTTGAGTGGGTTCCTGGTTAGCGAGATCACCTCCTTGTTCTTCTAGCTCCTGCTCCTATGTTGCATCGGCCTCCACGTGATTCGCCTCGTGATCATGATGCAGATGACGTTGTGTATGAGAGATGATTCATGGTAGTCAATTAGAATTGATTTATGCTATAAGATGTACATGGGGTTAATGTATTAGGGGACGATTTAATGACATAGGTTTGACATATTGGTGAATTTGCTTCATGGACTCCCGTACATTAATGCGATAACTTTGATTGAAATTACAATGTGGGTGTGTGTGTTTTTGTGATGTATAAAAGATCAGGTTCACGTTGTATATTAGTGTTAGTTCACTTGGTGTACTTATCTCATCGATTCCATTTTGTTAACGGTTGCATATTCAGATAAAGTGGGAATTTGCTATGGCGAGTGTATACGAGACAGGGTCAGAAGATAAGTTGCTAACCAATACTTCAAAGTGCTTACGAGGCTGCTAGACATGAATCTACTGGATAAGAGTAGAGCTAAGAGCTAAGTGGTTGACTATATACCAAATGTATAATTATGCTTATGAACAAACTAATTAACTGATAATGGTTCTGAAAGACATATGTCTAAGCACGTCAGGGTGATTTTGAACCAAGTTTTAGTGGCATGCATGAAACAAATTAATTTAAATAATTAACTTAATATGAATGCTAAATAATTAATTGTGTGGAATATAGTGAAAGTTGAAATGTGTGGCCTTACGGGGTGGTTAGGAGTGAACATGTGCCATGCGCCATGCATTATGAATTTATCAGTTACAGAGATTTATATAAGAATTTAGGTGTATTTCTATTATTTGTAGACTTTATCAATTTAGTAGCAACATGCAAAACCTCACCAGATTACCGAACACATCATCTTAACATTTCTATCTGAGTTACTACTAACAAATGAGGACAAACATGAAACTATAACTTCATTTTAGTCGGCATGCTAGAATATTCATAACTAAGTTGCATAATTGACAGAGACATCATAACTAAGCATGCATATGTATTTCTCTAGCATCTAAATGGTTTTGAGGAGTGATGATTAGTGAACTCTACATTTCTGACTATAGAACGACCAACATATTTCACATTTCAGATACATGCAATATAACGAATAAGCATGAAAGAATTTAGAATTTAAACAATAGCTATGAGTTTATTTCTATCTTTGTTCATTAAATGCGTTAATAAATAAATGGCTGCTTTTGGGGTGCTTTTTCATTAGTATTCCTAAAAGTTCAAAAAACATTTCTTTGTATTTTTCTTCAAGTAATTACTTCTATATCAATTTATGAATCTAGAACTAAGGTTTTGACTTAGTTTAAATACTCCAGGAATTACCTGGCCTTCGGGCCGGAAGAAGCTCGGCCCACCAGGACTTGGTGCAAGGGAAAGACCACCCTGGGCCAGATTCAGCGCAGGTGCTGGCCCAGCGTGCGGCTAAAGTCTGACCCAGCCGGACTGGCCAGCCATGACCAGGGCCAGCGCACGCTCGACGCTGGCATGGCGAGGCCAAGGCGGGGAGGGGCGAAGCCGGCGGGGCTCCAGCCGACGTAGGAGGGGGCAGGGGATCCGGCTGTAGGCGCGGCGCTCGCGGAGAAGCAGAGAGGCTGGCTGGGGGCGCGGCGCGACACGCGATGGCACACGGTGGGCAGAGCAGAGCGGCCGTCGGTGGTGGAGCAGGCGTCTCGGCAGCGGCGCTGTGAGCACCCGAGCCGAGGCGAGTCAGATGGTTGCGGGAGGGAGAAGGGAGGTCTCCGGCGAGTGGAATCAAAGAGGGACGGACCATGGCCGCGGGAATCGAGAAAATGGCGGTGGGGTGGTTCGGCAAAGTCGACCCGATTCGCGGCGATTGACGGGGATTGGGGAGGCGTGGTTTTTCATGAAGGGGGAGGAGGTCTATGCGGAGCTTCAGGGAAGCTCTCCTGGGGCGAGGAGGCTTCAGGGCACCAGGGCGACGAGGATTGCTTCTCGGGCGGCCATGGGAGTGAGCTCCAGAGAAGAAGAGAGCGTGAGCAGAGAGGAAAAAGGAAGCAAGGGATGGGGGCGAATGGGTGCTGGAGTCCAGAACCAGGGGCGGGGAGGGCGGTTTTGCAGCTCGTTTGGACCAGGTGGGGTCGGGTAGCCGGCCATTGGCCTGTGGTGCGGCGCCGGCCATGGTGGCCAACCAGGCGAAGGAGAAGACTGAGCGGGTGGCTGACGAGTGGGCCCCTGGGTCTTTTTCTTTTCAAAAATTTTCCAAACTGCATTGTTTGTTAATTTTGTAACTTTAATTCTATAGCTCTCCCGTAAAATCAAAACATATGTGAATGTTTACAACGATGTGCTCTTATTTTATGAACTGAGTTTGTTCAACAGTTGACAATTAAATTTAAACAGGAAATTTTCAAATATGGTATGTTTCTAACACTTTAGCCATTTATTTTGGGCTCTTAAACTTGGAATAAAAATCTGGAATTTTTCTTAAAATTGTATTTCACCCTACCCTACAACATATATTTTTTGTAGGGTTATGCTATATTCACAATAGTTGACTTATAGTTCAAATGCCACTCAAATTGGCTTAAATTTCAGTTTTAACTAGTTCAAATGCATCCCAATTCTTTTTAATTTGAGATCATACTCATGTGAGGCTAGCTTATGGTGTTGTGCTTGGAATATTGACACCAGGGGTGTCACATTCTATATACAGAAAATGTATGCTCTTGTGGAGAGAAAATAGGCTAGGGTGGAATACCTTGAAGCCGAAACTTTTGGTATGCCCTATACTCTCTGGTCTTCAAGTCTTTATGTTTAAGACTAACACATTGTTGGTGTTATGCCAGTCACCTGTCAGCGACTCTCCAAAGCCCAAAAGGAGATTGATAAGCTGCAGACCGACCGAAAGGAGATGACCAAGGCCTTAGACCAAGGCCGTGTAGATATAGCTAGTAAGATCATTTACCATCTATATTTAAATAACCAACTAATCACTCTTGCGCTAAAAGTTCAAATGTCTGTCCTTAGCTCGTGATCAGAAGATTGCCGACCTGGAGAAGTTGACTTCTAATCAGCAAATGTTCGTTGATGCTTTGAATGCTGAGAAGGAAAACCTCTGCAAATCGGTCGAGGATCAAAAGACCGAGATCACTCGGCTATAGAAAGAGCTGAAGGATGCCGATGCCAAGATAGAGGATGCCAAGAGCGTCTCAAAATCTTTCAAATGTAATCTTGCCAATAAGCCCTTCATTACTTCTCATATCCGCTTGAATCCTCTTTTGATCATACTGACAAAAAATCACCACTTGCAGCTCTATCTTATGTCGCCCAGAAGGCAATGGACTATATTCATGCCAACCGAGTGGAGCAGACCGGCCACTCTTTGGATTACCTGCTGGAGCACGCGCCGGAAGCTATCGCTTATAATACTCGGCGAGTGGTGACCAAGGCCGGGAGTCAGGTCCTGGCAATTTGCCAGTCTTGGTCTCCTGCTCTTCCTTGGATAAGATCAAGGAGGGCTTCAACCCAGACTTGACCGACGACCAGTGCCAGCTGCTCTTTGATTCCATGCTGGAAACTTCCCAAGCCTTGGTCGACAACATAGAGATTGATCCGACAGTGCCTACTCTACCAGCAACTCTAGAGGTTGAACTCTGAGCTGAATCATCTTCTCCTTCTAAGGAGTTGTAAATCCTAGCATGTTTAGAAAACATTAGTAATATCTATGTACTGAAACAATGTTACCTGTATGTAAACTAGTTTCATGCTTAATAGCTTTAAGAGATTAATAAAAATATCAAAAGTATGTTTCTGTCACTGAGAAACTCAAATTGCATCGGTCTGCCTTAACATATTAGGTTGTGACTCGTAACCCCGTAACAAGCAGAATCAACCAATCGACACATGACCTCTCGCACTTTGGCTCTAGGTTTAGTGTAGTGGTAGTCTGATGTGCAGTATAAAGTATATAACCATAATGTATAGACGTTAGACCAAAAAAGCGAAGACCGTATTCAAAGAGAAGAAATCGGTCGGAAAATAGTCCAAAACCAAAATGAGGTTAGACTAAGGAGGGACAATATGACTAGCCCGCTGGCTCGATTTTTTAATAAAATAAATTAAGGAATCGAGACAATGTAGAATGAAAATCATCAAAAAATCTTTCATCAAAAAGACCGAAGTTTCATTCATGAATAATGTATAAGTATACAAAAGAATAACTAAGTATAGAAACGACATAGCTGATTTATATTCCAGGAGTTTGTTATATCATCGCCGTATTCATACATCAGTCGGTAAGCCCCCGGGCGAGTGACTTCCTTCACCACATACGGTCCTTCCCACTTTGGAGAAAGCCTATGCTGGTTCTTTGTTGACTGCACTCGGCGAAGCACTAAGTCTCCAACTTGGAAGTGGCGATTGCTTACGTTTTTATCATAATATCGACACAAGCCTTGTTGGTAGAGTGTCGATCGAAACAGAGCGCGATCATGAAACTCCTCTGCTGTAATTAAATCAATCTCTTGGTTCTCCTCAGAAAGTTGTTCATCATATGCCTGAACCCGTGCCGAAACAAGGCTGACCTCGGTCGACAGTATAGCCTGTGAGCCACAGACCAATGAGAAAGGTGACTAGCCAGTAGCCCAACTGGTGTTTGTGCAAAGCCCCCAAAGAGCTGAAGGCAATTCTTTGACCCACCGACCAGCATAAGGCTTAAGCCTGTCAAATATCCGTGGCTTAAATCCTTGAAGAATCATACCATTGGCCTGTTCGACCTGCCCATTGCTTTGAGGATGAGCCATTGATGTAAAATGGATTTTTATTCCCATCTCATCGGCAAAGTCACGAAACTCCATTGATGTGAATTGAGTGCCATTATCGGTGATGATACCATGAGGAACCCCAAACCGAGTGAAGATATCCTTGACAAACTCGATCGCCTTCTTCGACATTATCTTGCCGACTGGATTTGCTTCAATCCACTTGGTGAATTTGTCAATAGCAACAAACAAATAAGTGAACCCGCCTGGCGCTTTCTTGAAAGAACCGACAATATCAAGCCCCCAGACAGCAAAAGGCCAACTCAAAGGTATCATCTGAAGTTGTTGTGAAGGCACATGTGTTTGTTGAGCGAAGAATTGACAACCTTCACACTTCCGAACGACTTGGTGTGCATCTTCGACCGCCATGGGCCAATAAAACCCTTGCCGAAAAGCCTTGCCAACCAAAGTCTTGGAAGCTGCGTGATTCCCAGATATCTCGGAATGAATTTCTTCTACCAACTCTTGGCGTTCTGGTATCGAGATGCATCTCATCAAGATGTTTGAACCTCCTCTTTTATAGAGTTGGTCTCCCACCAACAGATATTCTCGGCTTCGGGTCTCTAACCTCTATTGCTCATTAGGATCCGAAGGCAGCATTCCCTTGTCCAAATATTGGATGAGTGGGTCACGCCAATCGGTCTCTGTGTTGTCATCACCAACAAGATCAGTGACAATACTCATTAACACATCCGACCGAGGAGAAATCATGGGGGAATCCAGAGTGTGTAAGAAAACACCTGGCGGGACTTTAGACTGGGATGATCCCATCTTGGCCAATTCATCAGCCACCTGGTTATTGTCTCGAAAAACATGTGTGAACTTCAATCTATCGAATTTGTCTTCAAGCTTTTGTACTTCCTGACAATAAGCACTCTTATTGTCATCTACACAGTTCCAATCCTTGGTGACCTGATTAATGACCAAAGCCAAGTCACCAAAAACATCAAGACGCTTAATGCCGAGTGATGCGGCAATGCGCAGATCGTGTAGGAGTGCTTCATACACCGTAGTGTTATTAGATGCGCGAAACATAACCTGAAGGACATATCAAAGCTTCTCTCCAGTGGGCGAGATAAGCACGACTCCCGCACCAGCCCCTTGTAATTGAAGAGAGCCATCAAAGTACATCTTCCAGTACTCGACATCTCGTGCAGTGGGAGGATTTTGAATCTCTGTCCACTCAGCAACAAAATTAGCTAACGCTTGTCCTTTTATTGCCGACCGAGGCACGAACGTAATGGTATATTGTCCACGTTCGACTGCCCACTTGGCAATTTTTCCAGCAGCTTCTCGATTGTGCAGTACTGTATCGAGTGCGAATGAAGTCTGGACTTCAATCGGATGAGCTTGAAAATAGTGCTTCAACTTCCTGGAGGTGATCAACAATGCATACAACAACTTCAAGATCTGTTGATATCTTGCTTTAGAGGAACTGAGGACCCCACTCACAAAATAGACCGGGTGTTGTACTTTTTGTATATGTCCCTCTTCTTCTCGATCGACTATCAAAATAGTACTCACAACCTGAGTTGTGGCCGATATGTAAAATTGATGTTTTTCTCTTGGCTCCGGAGGCACCAATACTGTAATGCTGCTGAGGTGAACCTTCAATTCGTCCAATTCCGACTGCGCCTCTTCAGTCCAGACGAAGTCATCCTGCTTTTTCAGCAGTCGGAAAAGCGGTAGCCCCTAACCCCTAGTCGGGAAATAAAGCGACTCAAGGATGCCATACATCCGGTCAGCTTCTGAACATCCCTTTGAGAATTAGGTGGACCCATATCAAGGATCGCCTTGATTTTATCCGGGTTAGCCTCTATACCTCGTTTTGAAACAATGTAACCAAGTAGCTTTCCCGAAGGAACCCCAAAAACACACTTCTTAGGATTTAGCTTCATCGAATAATGCCTCAGATTGTCAAAGATTTTTGCCAAGTCAGAAAGAAGTTCTTTGACGTTCCGAGTCTTGACAACGATGTCATCAACATACGCTTGTGTGTTCCGACTGATCCGAGTAGCAAGGCAGCGCTGAATACCTCGTTGGTAAGTCGCACCAGCGTTCTTCAGACCGAAAGGCATTGTGATATAGCAATAGGCATCGAAGGGTGTTATAAAGGAAGTTTTAATCTGATCTTCGACCTTTAGTGGGATCTGGTGATAGCCTGAATAGGCATCCAGAAAGCTTAGAAGCTCACACCTAGCTGTTGAGTCTATAATCTGATCAATACGAGGAAGAGCGACGAGGTCTTTAGGACAGACCTTGTTGGGATCGGTATAGTCGACACACATCCTCCACTCTTTATTCTTCTTGGGTACAAGGACTGGATTTGCTAACCAGTCGGGATGATACACCTCCTTTATAAACTTAGCATCTAATAATCTAACTATCTCCTTCTTCATGGCATCCTTGCGGTCTTGTGCAAATCTTCTAAGCCTCTGCCGAACAGGGGTAGCCCCAGGAGGTACCCTTAACTCATGCTCAATCTTTTCCCTAGGAACCCCCGGCATGTCAGATGGCTTCTATGCAAAGATGTCCCTATTTTCCTGGAGGAAAAGAGCAAGCGTGAGTTCCTATTTTTTGTCGTGGTTAGCCCCAGCATAAGTTACGTTATCGGGGTCTTCAGGATCGAGCATGATCTCCTTGGTCTAGATGTCATCGGTCTGGATCTTGTCTTTGGTAGGCTTCTTTACCGGAACCACTGCATCAGTCTGCTCCTCCATGCCGACTGCCTTCTGGGTCTCCTTCTGGCTGGACAACATCAACTGTTTATTGGCCATCTCACAACTCTGTACATCACAATCAAAAGAATTCTGAAGATCAGACTGGAGGAAGATTATTCCGTTCGGGCCTAGCATCTTGAGGGTGAGATATGGATAATGCGGGACATTCATGAATTTAGCCATCGCTGGTTGACCGATGATAGCATGATATGCCGAGTCAAAATCGGCAACCTAGAAGAGAATGTGCTCGGTCCTGAAGTTCTCATGGGTACCAAAGGTGACCGGCAGACTGATCTATCCAATTGGAACTGAAGTCTTGCCAGGCACAATCCCATGGAAAGGTGAAGAACTCGGCTGAAGATCATTGACTGACAGACCGAGCTCTTGAAGAGTCTTGGTGAAGATTATGTCCAAACTGCTTCCTCCATCAATGAGTACTTTGTTGAACTTTACCTCCTTCATCGCGGTAGCAAGCACCAGCAGGTATCGACCCGGCTTTGGTAGATGTTTGGGGTGATCCGACCGATCAAAAGTGATTGGCATCTCAGACCACCTCATGAATTGAGGTGCAGATGGTTCCACCGAGTTGATCTCCCGAAGTTCCAGCTTCTGCTTGCGTTTGGACACGTAGGCATCCGGGCCTCTGAAGATGAATTTGACTTCTTTGCGGGGCTCCTGGAAATCTCTTGAGTCGTTCTTATCGCCATCGTCCTTGTTTTTGTCTTTGCTATTGCGCCTCGGGGGATCTTTGGCCACGTTGAGAGCAGCTGTTGCAAAACCCTTCAGCCGATAGCAGTCCTTTGCTTTGTGGTTTCCCTTTGGGTGCTAGAGGCACGGGCCACTCAGCTGCTCGTCAGTAGACAGTTGGTTCGTGTGAGGATTCTTCTGAAATCGGTCCACTGTGTGAACCACGTTATTAGACTTCCTCTTCTTGTCCTTCTTAGAGGACTCGGCTTGTCCGACCGCTTCTCCTTGCCTTTTCCCAGGATGTCATCTAATGCCGACTCACCCGATGCGAACTTGTCAGTGATCGAAGCAGTCTTGAGCGGTCAGCTTGAGGTCATGATTCCTCCAACCGATCTCTCGGACCAAATCATCATTGTGGATTCCTCCTTGGAAGGCAGCAATAATTTGTTGATCTGGGACATTGGGGATCTCAGTCTTCTTAGCGCAGAATTGCTTGATGTAGTCCCGAAAAGGTTCATCGGTCTTCTGCTTGATCCGAGTGAGGTCGAAGTGGTTGCCCGGTCGGTTGCAGGTAGCTTGGAAGATTTCTACGAGCTTCTTGTTGAGGTCTCCCCAAGATGTGATTGATTCTTCTGGAAGAGATGTGAGCCATATCCGAACGGCTGGGTCCAGGCAGATCGGAAGGTAATTAGCCATTACGTAGGAATCACCCCCAGCTGACCGAATCACCGTGCTGTAGAGCTGCAGCCACTCGGGGATTGGTCTGATCAGTGTATTTTTCAATGGGAACCGGCTTGAATCCTTTTTGCCATCGAGCTATGCGAAGCCTAGGGATATAAGCTTTGATGCCATCAATTTCATCGTCGGTATGTGTCGGTGACCGCCTATGCCGGTCAGGGGACGGAGTTGGGCAACGGTCGTGTTGCGGACCGACATCATCATCATGATGACGTTGATGATTGTCATCGTTATTGTTATCGCGCCGATCCCGATTGTCTCATCGACGACGGTCATCGTGGTTGTCTCTTGGAGGAGGATGTTGACAGTCTTCTCGTCGGTTGTCCCGTCGATCGTCCCGTCAGTCGTCCCATCGGTCGTAGGTCCTCCGATCACGGCGTTCCTCCTCATAGCATCGGTTGTCCCGAGCACATTCTTCATAGTGAGAGTTGATGGCATCTCGTCCATCACGGACACTGAGAGAATTTCTCAAATCTTCACGCCTAGTTCGATCTCGTGAAGATGCATGGCTAGAACTTGTTACCGACTGAGATTTTGTGGCATCTTGAGCCGCAACAGCCTTAAGCATAGCCACCGCCTTCTGCATCATAGGGGTCTGATAATTCGCATCGACCATTAGAGTATCGAGCAATGTTTTGACCCCGGTGATGTTGTTCTGAGGGGTGGTGTAGATCTTGACGCCTTCTACTTCAAGGTCTGGACGGAGATCCAGTCGGCGTGAACCGCGCGACCCTCTTGGTCGACGGAGGTGACCGACCGATAAGTTATCAACTGGCAGGTTTTCCTTCTGTTGACCTCCTTCGGTTGGTTCCTTCGGGTGGTCATCGATGGGGTTACCTTCTTATTCACCGTCTTGGTCACCTTCTTGGTCTCCATCGGCAGGATCTACTATATCCACCATGTTGACAGTATGAGGATATAGGTAAGCCGATCCGACCGAGTCCTCATCAAAAGACCGATCCGACTTTGAGTCATTCCCGAAGGAAGGATCTGCCTCCTCAGATCTGAGTGGGACCAATGCGGGGATCATGTTAGACGAACTCGGTGATCGCGCCATGGAGACGGCTGCGGCCGAGTCGGATCTGTGGTTTTCCAGACCTAGGGCTCCGTTGTCGCCGGCTGTGAAGTCGAGCGATCCAAAGGAGATCTTGAAGTCCAGAGAGTATTGGATGATGGGAATTTCGGCCATCATAGTCGACAGAGAATCCCGGCGAGCCTTGTCCCCTTCCTGGCACGCCAACTGTCGAAGCTTGAGATCGGTAGTAAATATATAGGGCTATGTCAAGACTAAGAACTACGATGGTTACACAAGACGTTGAGTTATAGAGGTTCGGACCCTCTTGATGAGAGTAAAAACCCTACGTCATGTGTTCTGTGTATTGTATTGATGTTGTGAATACCGTGAGTCCTCTGTCCCTTGAGCGGGGGTACATAAAAAGTCCTAGTCGTAATCTACATAAATTTACATGGAAAGTGTATCTCTAAATGCCTTACGCTCTAAGCCGAGTCGGTCGGCTTCCTTGTTAATGAAGTATCCGATCGGCTACCGACTTAGGGTGCGTTTGGCAGCTCGAAACGATTTCGTTTCTGGGCTGAATCGGTCGAAATGCTACCAAAGAGTAAAAAACTGAAATGATTCAACTGTGAATCGGTGTGAAACGATTCATGTTTTTGACTTGCGCGCGTGAAACGGCGAAATCGGTGTTTCACCGCCGAAACGCTTCACTTGTATGACACCTCCCCTCGAAGTTCCCTGTTATTTACGGTAAAAATGCCACTGCCTACCTACTTCCAACCAGGACGACCGCACAACACACGACCACCAAAACATTATCCGCTCATGTGCTCTGGTCGCCAGGGTCACTAACGCTGATCCTAGCTGCACGCTCACCGACGCCGCTGTCGGTCGTGCTCGCCGCTCCTGGCCGTGCACTCGTCGATGTCATTGTCGGTCACGCTTGCCGCTCCCAGCCGTAGACGAGTCGTCCAGGGGCTGGAAGTCCACGCCGACTGCCAGGGTGCTACAGGCTATTGTCTTTGAGATGGTAGCTCTTCTGCTCCCTGTATTTTTACGTACAGCAATAAAACAGAGAGATTAGTGCATTACGAGGTCTCAATACAATTGTAGATGTCTGATTTGGCTGATTGGTCAAATGAGGAGCATGTTAGAATTGTTTGTGAGTTATTTGCTGAGCAAGTGAGATGTGGAAATCGTTCGAGTACCCACTTGAACAATGTAGGATTCCAAAATGTGATTCAGAAATTCAAAGCGCAAACTGGTTTGGAGTACTCCAGAATGCAATTTAAAAACAAATGGTCAAAACTGAGGGGTGAGTATACCTGTTGGAAGACTTTGCTGAAACAAACAGGACTAGGTTGGGATGACAAGAAGAACACAATTAACATGCCAGAGAGTTGGTGGAAGAAGGCTAGAAAAGTAAGTTCTTATGTCAATCAGAGCATGTTTTTATGCGTTAAAGAGAAAATAAGTTCTTATATTTGTCTCAATGTTGGTAGGATATTCCTGGTTGTGGCAAGTTCAAAGGAAAGAGACTCCAAAATGAGGACAACCTGAAGGTTATGTTTGAAGACCTTCGAAACACGGGCGATGACCATTTTTGTGCTTCATCGGGTGTCATTCCTGCTGAAAGTCCTCTTGTTGGATCAGACGGTGGTGAGGAGGGTACTGAAGATGATGTTTCTTCTGATGAAGAAGAAGTTACCCCTCCTCCCAAGGGCAAAGGAAAGAGAGGTATTCCTGCTAAAAATGAGAAAGGAAAAAAAGCCTAAAACAAGTGGTGGACAGTGGATGCAAGATCAAGTTAGTAAAATTGTGTCTTTCCATGAGAGGTCAACAGCATCAGTTGAGTCCTTGGCAAGAAGCAGGGAGGATAATTCTGGGTTGTCCATTAAGGAAGTAATGTCCATTGTGAAGGAGTCTGGTGCTGCTCCTGGTACGAAGGAGTTCTTTATTGCTTCTGAATTATTTACCAAGAAGGCGGAGAGAGAGATGTTCATGACATTGGACACACCACAGGAGCGCTTTGAATGGCTCACTATGAAGCATTTTGTGAAATATGGCCATTAATTTGTGACACATGATCAGCATGTGTATTGTATCTTTGATTTCCCATGTTAACTTGAGTATGGCTCTGATGAGTTTGTAATGGTTCTACTGAAAACTTAATTGTAATGAATTGTATCTTATGAGTTTGTGTTGATGCTTTAAAGCCTATGCTCTAATATTACTTATCATGTTATTGTACAGATGTCCTCTAGCGAAAGTGAAAGGGATGTGACTGACTCTGTTGATGACTCTGACTCTGATGATGCTTTTGTTTTAAAAGTTGTGAAACAACATCAAGTGCTACAAGCAGGATTGTTATCTACTGTCAGTGTTCTCTATGACTATTATATGACCTATCATGATAAGAATCCACCGAGGACTTCACAGCTCAGTGGATATGCATGGGTTATGGAAACCCTTAACACTCCTGGAGAAAGCCATAGGATGTTCAGGATGAATGAAAGGCTCTTTATCAGACTTCATGATCTTTTGGTGAGTGATTATGGTCTCAAATCATCCATCCATATGAGTTCAATAGAATCTCTGGCTATTTTTTTGTGCATCTGTGGTCAAAATAGATCAAATAGTTCAGTTCAGAATACATTCAAGCACTCAGGGGAAACAATAAGTAGGAAATTTGATGATGTGTTACAGTCCCTAATCAGAATGGCTAAGGACTATATTCGACCTCAGGATCGTAACTTTACTAATGTGCACAACAGAATTACCAATGATCGGAGGATGTGGCCACATTTTAAAGATTGCAGTGGAGCTATTGATGGCAGCCACATTACTGCAGTACCACCTCCACGAGATTATCTGAGATATATTGGTCGATCTGGTACTCCAACTCAAAATGTGATGGCCGTTGTTGATTTTGACATGCGGTTCACATATGCATCTATTGGGCAGCCAGGCTCCATGCATGATACAAGTGTGCTATTTCATGCTATCGAACATGATACCCAAACCTTTCCACATCCTCCACTAGGTAGTTTTTACCATATTTCTTGTATTTTATTTTGTCTTTGCCCTTAAATTGACTTGTACTTGTGTACTTAGGAAAATACTATGTGGTTGATGCCGGTTATCCAAATAGACCAGGATACTTGGCACCATAGAAGGGGCAAAGGTACCATATTCCTGATTGGAGGAGAGGTGTTGCTCCTAGTGGTGAACAAGAATCATTCAACCATTTGCACTCAAGTATCCGCAATGTCGTTGAGCGCACCTTTGGTGTATGGAAGCAGAAGTGGAGAATTCTTTTCAAGATGCCAAGTTATCCAATGTCCAAGCAAAAGATGATAGTTGCTGCTACCATGTGTCTTCATAATTTCATCCGTGAAAATCATGCAGTTGATAGGCATTTTCGAAGATGTGATCGGGATCCAGAGTATGTGCCTACAATACCTCGAAGGTATGGACGGCATGCACCATCTCAAAACGCGTCTGATGCATCGACGTCCTCCCCAAATGACATGAGTATGGATAGGTTTCGTGATGACCTAGCAGCTGCAATATTACAATCCAGATCATAGGTGTTTTCTGTGATATTTGTGTCTTTAGTAGTCCATACTGGATCATTTTGGGATGTATTTTAAAAGCATGTATATGGTACGAGCACTCATGTTTTGGACGTCCAAACAGAAGGATGATTATTGTTATTGAAATGTATGTTCTTTAATTATTTTGTAATGATATATGATAGGATAACTCATCCTATGAGTGTCTACTTTTAGAATCTGTTACATGTTACCAAAGGGTATATGGGTCAATTCAATTCTCCACATCTTTCTAGTGAATCTGAATCTAGATAGTAGCCAAACGATTTCAGAAGTGATTCTGTTTCTGCCTGTGAAACATTTCAGGAGAGAATCTGAAATGTTTCTGATTCTCGATGAATCTGAAACCATACCAAACACACCCTTAATCTTGTTTGAGAATATCCGTAGAGTAAGTATCCCACAAACATGTCACGCGATACAACTAGTTCACACTCATGCATTGATTCATGTCACCACTATCCTATACATATGTCACCTTTTCCTATGGAGCGTCTAGTTTTCGCAAAAGAAAATAAAATGATCATCACCAATTTTAGGTGGACGAAGTGTCGCAAAAAAATAAAGCGGACAACGGCGGCTATTTATTCCGCAAGGACTCACAAACATGCATAGAGAGATGACCTACCACTATTAGGGCCCTACATGTCAGCGTGTCGGAAGTGTTCTTATTGAGTTCTTACGCCATGATTCATTTTTTTCTTTTGATTAATATTTTAGATTTTAAACTTGTATAGATTTTGCATCGGTAGTCCAAATGCATTTCGTTTTTTAGAAAAATCATAAAAATGTGACACATCTCTTGAATGTATTTCATTATAATTCTGTAGTTTAATATTGTAATAATCTATCAACTCTTTAATGGGTCACTATTTAACATTCTATTCATAATTTTGTAAATCAAGAAAGAAATTGAATTTTTGTGCAAATGTACATTTTACAGACCACAATACAAAGAAATTTTGATACATTTTTTTTAAATCACTACGCTTGTGTAAGCTCAAATTAGATGATATTTAGCACCATATCTCATTTACTCATAGGTAGTTTACTAAAATTTGATCACACTTTGATTCCAACAAATGAAAAAAAAAATCACCAAAAACTGTATAGGTTGTTGTCCTCTTGCAAAAGCCCCACACCAAAATATACTTCAAAATTCACTATATTTTTAACGACACAAAAAGACAAAAAAGTTTAAACACCAGACATGTTTCTCTTGTACTGAAAACGTATTTTGTGACACTGGAATACGTTTGCGTGAACCGAAGATGGAGAACTGAACGCGTATTTTCTGGATCACGTTTTGAGTGTTATAACAGTTATTGGGTCATGCATATGCTTCGCCAGAATTTTGATGGGCCAAAGTTGGATGGGCTCAGGTGGGCTGCTTGAATAAGAAGAGAAGGGTGCAATTTTTTTCTATATATTTAATATCAAAATTATTTTATAATATATAAACAAAAGACATTAGCCGTGTCAATTATGATATCTTTTTTGTTTTCTCTATTTTTAATTTTTCTATTCATACATATGTACATATTGTATAGTAATAATAATTATTAATTATAGAATATGAAATATTATCGACACTATGAAGCTTTAATAAGCAAAAACCAATAGCTTGGTAATATAATGTTGTTATTATTTTACCTAAACTATATAAAAAATTATTTGTAATGTTTTATAGCTTATATTGCCTTTTCTAAACTAAACCGAGTTTCTTTAACATTTTACTAATTAGGTTGACACTAAAATATTAGATGGAACTATACATAATAAATGCAGCCAATAAAAAAGAAGACCAGAACAAGGTGTCGAACCTGCGCCGTCGGTGGACACGCCTTGGAGGAGAACGAGTTGGCCAATGCGGTGCTGAGCAGTTTTTTAGAAGAATTAACTCTGCACCTTATTTAATAAGGGTAGAAAGGGAAAAATCCTACCCAATTAGCTACTCCTTGGTATGCTAATTATTGTCTTAATCCACTGAAGTAATTTGCATACATCTCAACACTACTAAACTTATATGCACGTTATGTTTGGATTACTCTATATCAAATATATCCATTAACTAAAAACTTGTATTTTTCTATTTAATGCTATTTCTTCTTGTATGCATAAGGTAATGTAATGTATTTTTACTTTTTTTTTAAATTCAAAGCAAAAGTATTGGAGCATACATTACCAAACATAAATGAAAAACATGAATTGTGACAAAGACCGAAATTATGACAATTTTGCCACTGTCACGAAATTGTGATGATCTTAGTTTGACTCTCGTAACGCTCCAAATTCGTCACCATATGAAATCTACTTTTTTTGTGACGATTCCTAGCATGATTTTATGACGTATCTCTAATCTTTGTCACTAAAGTATATGAATCGTCATAAACAAATTAAATTAGTGACGATTTGATCATTGTCACTCTAAAATTGTCATCGAATGTCATATTCCTTATAGTGAATTAGAAAATAAAAATGTCCACGCACAAAGAGAAACAATGACCTCAAAAACAGTGGATTGAATGTGGAATACCAACGAGAAAATGTTATCCTACTATTTTGACCTATGCTAAGGGTAACATAGTTGTCTATAAATAGTCTTTTTAGAGCATCTCTAACAGCCTCTCTTTTATGTTATTTAAATTTAGAGGTTTTACCTATTTTGTAAAAATAGAAAACGTACTAAAACTAGAGGGTTAAACCAACTAACAGACTAGATAAATATTGACTCTTCATATTTTAAAAAATTTCCACGTCATCCATATTAAATTTTCCAATCGATTGCTCCTACCGACGCCGCCAAGCCCGGACACGAACCCTCCATGCTGGAAATCAATCGCAGCATCTGCCTGCTTGGACTCCGGCGACGCCTAGACACGCAAGAGGACTGCAGCGACGCCGCCTGGACTCCATCGTTTGACCTGACAATCTGTCTCTAGGTAAGCCAATCACGGAAGCCATTCAAGCAACCCTATTCATCCAAACAGTCATAATCATACAAAAAAATGAACACATCGTTTGACCAAAAAAGATAGCAGCTATCGATCCCTAAAACTGAATCATTCCTACTGAAATTGAACCAGTTTCAGTTCCGACAGCCAGAACCATACCTAGGCTCACATCCGGCCATCGAGCCCTGTGGCAAGAACCGCTGAGTACCTTGTCATGTCGACCCCGGCGACATCCGCTCCTCCTTCAAATCGAAAGTCCTCTATGGCACCTGTGTGTGTGTGTGTGTGGGAGGGGGGGGGGGGGGGGGGGGGGGGGGGGGAAGAGCATCCAGCAGCATCATGACAGGAGCTTGTCTGCCTAGCCGCCGCACCACAAAGACGCGGTGGCCTGTACATGGCTACAGCAGCGGCGTCGAAACGGCAACCTGACATCGGAAATTTTGTTCTTTACCAGAACAATTTGGCGATGCAATTTGAGGGAGGACGAACATATTTGCAACGAGATAGCAGAGAAGCGCACGATGGGGGAGCAAGGCGACCTGCGCAAGCCGAAATATCAGCGTGGGAACACGGCACGCGCACGAGGAGAATGGCGAGCACTACAGCATAGGCAAATTTGCCAAGCGGAGGGACAAGTATGGCGAGCGGAAAGTTTTACCGAGCCGGTTTAAGAGATTGTTGGATCGGGATTTTTTGGATTTCTTTTGTATATTTACAGAAACAGAGTCTTTTACAAGAGCTCTTGGAGATGCTCTTAGGTGAAGAGTGCTAAAAATGCACAAACTGTTGCCTAAACATTTGGTAACATAGCATAAGGTGTTAACATTGAATTACGAATTACACCGCCAAGAAGACATTCTGCCACATTCGAAATGTTTAAGCAAAAAACAACCAATATTTAAAAAAACGATAGTGAGAAGCAAGCGATCCACCTCCACCTAGCACCTAGGCGCTGCCTAATATTTCGAGGTGCTTGTAAAGAATGGAATTGACAATAACAATAGGGAATCAACTCCTCTTTATTACTGTTCACGGTTACATCTTATAGGAGAAAGTACAAAGGGGTGTGTCCCTTCCCACGTTCTGGTGTGAACTTGGTGATAGTGGCAACTGCTCTTAGTGGTTGCCAAATGATGGCATTTGATTTGTAACACCCCCCTTGATCATTTGACCATCGTCTTGATAAACCGTGAGTACCTTCTTCAAAAATCCTGTGGGAAAAATAGGAGAGAATACTGCAACATATAAAATATCTTTGATACCTCCTTTGAAAAACCCTCACAGGGAAAATAAGGAGATAGCCATTGACCTTGTGTTGATATTGCCTCATTAAAAACCTAACATGAGAAACGTTTACAGTAAAACTCATATATGAAAAGAGTGCAATATGATGTTTGATAACAGGTTACTTGTTCAGGAGGACTCTCCCCCTGAAGCTTGCAGGTCCCTAAGCCTTCGCATACCAATTCCATGAACAAGTTTACTAAAGATGGAATATGGTAGAGACTTTGTAAATAAATCCGCGAGATTATCACAAGATTTGACCTGTAGGATATTCACCTCTCCACTTTCTTGAAGCTCATGAGGATAAAATAACTTAGGAGCAATATGCTTAGTGCGGTTGCTCTTTATGTAACCTATTTGCATCTGTGCAACACAAGCAGTATTATCTTCATAGATAATGGTTGGTGATCCAATAGGACCAATACCACATGACTGTTGTATGTGATTAATCATTCTACGAAGCCAAACACATTCACGTGATGCTTCATACAACGCGATAATTTCAGAATGATTCGTAAATGTAGCTACCAGAGTCTGTTTCGAAGACTTCCATGAAATAGCCGTACCATCATGTAGAAATACAAATCCCGTCTGTGACCTGGCATTATGGGGATCAGATAAATAGCCAGCATCAGTGTATCCAATCAAATTTGAATCCTGGTTTTTCCTGAAAAAAAGACCTAGATCCTTGGTGCCTTGGAGATATCGAAAAAAATTCTTGACTCCATTCCAATGACGTTTGGTAGGAGCTGCGCTATGTCTAGCTAGTAAATTCACTACAAATGCAATATCAGGCCTGGTGCAATTTGCAAGATACATTAGTGCTCCAATGACACTGATATATGGAACCTCTGGGCCCAACACCTCTTCTCCATCTTCCTTTGGTCCGAATTCATCCTGGTCCACTTCTAGAACTCGGACGACCATAGGAGTTTTAACTGGATATGCTTTATCCATATTGAATTTCTCCAATATTTTCTAGATATAGGCAGACTGGTGGATAAGAATTCCTGTAGGAAGGTGTTCGAATTGCAAACCCAAACAAAATTTGGTCTTACCCAAATCCTTCATCTCAAACTCCGTCTTTAGATGATTGCGCACTTCTACTATATCTTGTGCATTGCCAATGGTGTTAAGGTCATCGACATACACCGATATAATACAAAATCCCATAGGAGATTGTTTTATGAACACGCATGGGCAATCATCATTGTTTGAGTATCCTTTATGCAAAAGGAACTCCTTAAGTCGGTTGTACCACATTCTTCCTGACTGCTTCAAGCCATAGAGACTTATTCAATTTTACACAATACATGTTGCGGTTTGCGTTCAGATTCGGTAACAGAGATTCCATCAGGAACCTTCATGTATATCTCAGAATCCAGTGACCCATAAAGATATGCAGTCACTACATCCATCAACTACAAAGATAGATGCTTTTGAACTGCCAGTGATATCAAATATCGGAACGTTATTCCACTCATTACTAGAGAATAGGTTTCATTGAAATCAATGCCTGGTCTCAACGTGAACCCTTGTGCGACTAACCTCGCCTTGTATCTCACCACCTCATTATTTTCATTCCGCTTTCGGATGAAAACCCATTTGAATCCCACAGGGAAGATTCGGGGAGGAGTAGGTATTACTGATGAGAATACCTCTCTTTTCTTGAGGGAGGTTATCTCTGCTTCGATTGCTTCCTATCACTGATTCCAGTCCGAGCGTCGTTGACACTCTGCCATGGTCTTAGGATCTGGATCCATCAGGAGGTTACATGCAATCTTAGCTGAGAACTACGTGTCGATGACCGTAGTCTTACGATCATATGATTCTCCAGAACTTGCATAGTGGATTGATATTTTTGTACCCCTTGTAACTCCTCATGATTTCTCGTTATGGGAGAAATAGGGTGTTCCGATGTCCTAGCCTCCAAAGAAGTGCGTACTTGAGTGCTGAGTTGTGGAAGTTGCACATCCACAGGGTGTATACCACCCTCTTGGTGTCCGTCAACCATTTGTTGAGTTACATTTACTGACTTGGAAGCTCTCTTCCTATGCCCCTTGCTGGATGTCGTATCCTACATGGCGGGCGCTTTCCTCTGACGCTTACTAGAAGCCTTATCCTGCTTGGTGGCCGTACTTCTCCCCCTCTTGTTCTGAGGCGGGAGTTGAATGGTTTTCATTGGTACCTCCACTCTTTCCGGCGCATTCCTGGCAGGATTCAGGGATTTTGTGACACCTTTGTAATCAGTAAATGCATCTGGCAGATTGTTTGCAGTATATTGCAAATCAATGATTTTCTGAACCTGAAGTTTAGTCTCTGTTGTACGTGGATCAGAGGACAGGATGGTTTTATCATCCCAAATAATTTCCTGGCTTTCTTTATGGTACTTAAAATCTCCCCTAAAGCCGGGAAATGGTTCTTATTAAATATGCAGTCAGCATAACGGGCTGTAAATAGATCCCCGGTGAGAGGTTCCAAATACTTAATGATCGACAGAGATTGATATCCCACATAGATCCCCAACTTCCTGTGTGGGCCCATAGCTGTACGCCTTGGTGGTGAGATCGGTGTGTACACTGCACAACCGAACTTATGCAGATGGGAAATACTTGGAGGATTTCCACGCACAAGTTGCAGCAGGGAGGCGCTGTGATATGCAGTTGGACGCAATTGAATCAAGTCAGCAGCGTGTAATACTGCATGACCCCAACAGGAAGTTGGTAAGTTGCAATTATGTAGCATTGGTCTTGCTATAAGTTTGATTCTCTTAATCAAAGATTCTGCCAAACCATTTTGCGTATGGACATATGGCACCGAATGCTGAACTTGAATTCCCTGAGCCATACAATAATCATTGAAAGCTCTCAAGGAAAATTCCGCAGCATTGTCCATTCGGATTGATTGAATCCGATGTTCAGGGAAACTTGCTTTCAACTTAATGATCTGAGCAATGAGTTTCGCAAAAGCATGGTTACGTGTCGATAAAAGACACACATGAGACCATCTAGTAGATGCGTCAATTAAAACCATAAAATACCTGAATGGTCCAGACAATGGTTGTATTGGACCACATATATCTCCTTGAATTCTTTCAAGAAACTTGAGTGGCTTCGTCTTAATCTTAAGATAAGAAGGTCTTAAGATCAACTTTCCTGTTGCACATGCGGTGCATAAAAAATCTAAAGATTACGAGAATTTGGCATCATTTAAATCATGACCAATGCAATTGCTTATAATTTTCCTCATCATCCTAACTTCGGGATGGCCAAGGCGATCATGCCAAGTCTGGAATGTGTTAACATTCTGGAAAATTACCTTATATGCAACATGCGATACGGGTTTAATGTATGTGTAGTACAATCCCGACGGTAAGGAAGGAATTCTTTTCAAAATATCTTTGCCATATCCGTTATCTTTTGTAATGAGGAGCAATTCCTCATTGTTGTCTTCATTGGTTTCAACATGTAACCCATTTTTCTAGATATCTCTATAACTCAACAGGGAATAAGTTGAATCGGGATACAATAAAGCATCCTCAATTGTTATCTGTCTTCCCATGGGAAGCGTGATAGTTGCTCGTTCAGAGCCAACTATCGTCGTATCGCGCCCAGCGATTGTCAAAACATTTCCTGCCCTCTTTGTCAGAGTTTGGAAATATTTAGTTTCCCTAAGTATAGAGTTTGTGGTACCAGAATCCACAAGGCACAATTCCTCCTCCATCAGATGGACTCTCGTAAGATCTATAAATAAGAATTTCCATAAATTCTCAATCATCATATAAAAGTACATACAAACTTTATTCATTAATAAGTATCAAAGTGCCAGTACAATATAGGAAGACAACTACTTATTACAACAACATTTATCTAGGGACGTAGACATATAAATATCTATGGAGATTATGGATCCTAGTTGAGGTCTCCAAACAGATCATTCAAAGCAAATTCCATGATCATGTTCTCCGTGTCCGCGTAGTCATTGGTCGTCAAGGGAGGCTCGTTGCGACTTGGTTCCATTGGAACTTGCTACGAACATCCAGCCTCCTCATTCTTCTCGGATTGGGAGTTGAAGTGAGCTTCATATCCAGATCCTTGAGACTTGCCTTTACCTAGGGACTTCTGGTATAGATCAACCAAGTGACGGGGGGTGCGGCATTGCTTAGCCAAGTTCTTGTAGCATCCATACTTGTAGCATTTCCTGTCACTCCTAGACTTTGAAATGCCACCCCCTTGAACCTTTGCTTGTGACTTACCCCTCTTCCTGTTGCGTTTCTGTTTGGATTTACCTTTAAAGTTTGGTGCTTGGACTTTTGGTCCTCCAAACTTGTTGCTACTCTGTGCATTATGATGAACTTCTGGCAGAGGAGCAGACCCAACGGGGTGTTGGCGATGAGTTCTCATGCTGAGTTCATCATGCTTTTCTGCCTGAAGTAAATCATGAATGAGGTCAGAGTAACGCTGGTAATTCCACGGTATTGCTGTTGTAAGACCCTGTCAGATGGAAGCATAGAGGTAATAGTCTTTTCTATCTTCTCTTCCTCTGAAGGTTCTTTCTTACAGAAACACAACTTGGCACAGATCTTATGAACAACATGGTTATAGTCTCCAATGGTTTTAAAATCCTGAAGACGTAGTTGAGACCATTCATGACTAGCCTCGGGCAGGATGACTGCCTTATGCTGTTCATATCTATTTTTAAGGGATTGCCACAAAGCATTTGATTCCTCTTCCATCACATACTCCGCCTTGACATCATGGTGTATGTGGTGCCTTATTATGTATAAGGCATTATACTTGAATTGATTAGGAAGTACCTCCACTCTCTCCGCAGGAGGAGTGAGAGCTGCCAGAATTCCTCTAAAGGCCAAGCTTATCTTGACGTCCACCGCCCATGTAGGATAATTGTGGCCATCAACAGCAAGTTCATCGAACTCTGGAGCCATGAGACCTACATAGGTGCAACCAGAGATTTAGTTAAAATCCATCATGGTTATGTTGTTGTAACAACGCAAATTCACAAAGGTTTTGCATATAGTTTGATGTGAATCAAACTACAATGTGCAAGAGATAGCAATCTCCATTGCCACATAATATTTGCAAGAAATATGCATCTCCATTGCAAAATTTAGTATTGTATGCTGTTGTGTTTACTACTCAATTCTGCTCAAAATAAGCACACACAGGCTAATGAGGTTGAATTGACATTTGCAAGAAATATAAATATCTCCATTGCAACCATGGTAAACACTATATTACATCATTACAACTAATATTTGACATAATATACTTCCAATCCTAACAGATAGATTGGTAATTAAACTACAATACAACACAATACTAAACATTAATACAGTAAATAACAGGGGCTAAACTGAGTATTTACAACACTTAAAACAGTAAAAGTACTAAAATGGTCATAATACACAAAAATCCGAGGACTATTCTGCAAAATGGCCATGATACATGGCTGCTCAGCCGCATGGGCCAAGCCAACCTGGGAATCAGCCCAGTTGGCCTTTTGTCCCATCTCCCGCACGCAAGGGGGCGGTGGTGGCCCGGCCTAGCCATCGACAGCTGGGTGGCGTCTGCCCAGCCCAGCCGGCCAGGGCGGGTGCTCCTATAAATGGGCGATGGTTAGGGTTTCCAACCCTAACCACCTCACCAGCCCGCCGCCGTAGCTGCCGGTTGCCGCCGCCTGGTCGCGCCTGGCCGCGCCGCCGAGCGCCGCTTCTGGCCGCGCCCACCCGACCTCCGCGCACCCGGCCACCGTGCGCCATGCCTCGACGAGCACCGCGCCTGCCGCCATCTAGCCTGGCCACGTGGGATCCGTCGCCAGCGAGCCTGGCCACGCGCACGTCCGGACCTCCTGTCCGCCTCCAGCCCGCTCCGCCGTGCCCGACGCGTCGGCCTGGCCGCGTGCTCGCCTGGACGCTGCAGCCGAGCCTGACGAGTCGTGCTTCCGATGAGCCTCTCCCACGAGCCCGCCTCCGATCTACCGCCGGCGAGCCCGCCCTCCTTAGATCCACCGCCTTCCCCTCTTCTGCGAGCTCACACGTCGACGAGTCCGCTCGATCCGGTGGCCCGCCCCCACTTCCGCAAGCCCACCGCGCATGGGGCCCCCTCAGCGGCTCGGCGAGTCCTTGGGGAGGACGCCGTTCGAGCAGGGCCCCACCCTTGCCGTCGCAGCCCACGCACCGGCTTCCCTCCCGGGTCGGCGTGGTGGGGTGTCAGCGAGGTGGGCATGGCGGTTGAGGAGGCGACCCCCATTTGGGGTGTGCGGCGACGCCGAGGTCGAGGGTCCTGCCCCCGAGGAGCCTGGTGTAGAGGTGCTCGCCATATCCGCCCCGGTGAGGACGGTGAACTCCGGTGAGTGCGGCGGTGATGGTAGCGCCTGCTCCACCGTCCGTGGAACCAGCCTACCGCTAGGCCTTCCTCAACCTCCCACGCGCATCCGATCGCCACGACGTGGGGGTTGAGTGGGAGGCTGTGGTGGTAGTTCCACGGTGTGGATCTCCCTCAGCTCGTCGTCATCGACGGTTGCGCCTGGAACTGGCACGGAGAAGGTGATGGTGAACGGTTCCACACCATCCATCGGCACCGTGGAGGAGGAAGGCATGGAGTTGCTAATGGCCGTCGGTGACGTGAGCGACATCACGCTTGGACCCGCCTCGACTCCGGATCCAGCCAACCCTAGGCGAGTCCGGGAGTTTGGAGATCGGAACAAGCGGAGCAGTTCCTCCGACGGCGTTGGTTCCTCTGCCGGCGTCGGCATCGGCAGACGAGCCTCTCTCGGTGCATCCCTAGGAACCAGAGGATTCTAGCGCTGGGCTGGGCTCCTCGGAGCGGTTACGGCATTCGCCGTTGGCCATGCCTCTATGGTGCTTGGCCCAGCCCCTGGGTCTCCTCCAGGCCGGCGGGGGCCACCATGGCCTTGGCGACCTCCACGACGACCATGGAGGCATAGCGGTGGCGATGAGCGTTGAAGCATTGACGGCGTCGACGGCCACCCTCAAGAACACGAAGGACCGAGATCATGATGACCGCGAGAAGTGGCGGCCACGACATGGTGCTCACCGTTGCGGTCTCCGGTGAGTCCTCCGGCGAGATCCTTTGTCTCCGGCGAGTTTCTTCTTCTCCTTCTATCTCTCTGTTCTCAGTTGGTTACAGCGAGTGCCGATAACGTGTAAAGAATGGAATTGACAATGACAATAGGGAATCAACTCCTCTTTATTACTGTTCACGGTTACATCTTATAGGGGAAAGTACAAAGGGGTATGTCCCTTCCCACATTCTGGTGTGAACATGGTGATAGTAGCAACTGCTCTAAGTGGTTGCCAAATGATCACATTTGATTTGTAACAGTGATACCTAGAAAATAAAGCCAAGTGTATATACACTTCACTATATACTATATGTATTTAAATGTGACAAGGATGAATATTTAATCCGTGACATATTTACTAAATATAGTCTCCATACATCTCCCACATTTAATTTCCACCTCTATCATTACCCACTATTCCGTTCAGACAAAAAGTAGGTAGTAGCATGCAAGGATCACTGAATAATAACTACCGGAAACACGAACTGGTGCTGTGCGTCAGACGCGAATGCTTAAGGGTCCAGCCATCCCTTATACGCGAAACACCTTAGCGCAGCTTTTTTAAGCACGAAACCGCTAAGGTAATTAACCTCATCACATATTCCATCAAGAAACAAAACTAATGAAACTACAGCAATCAGTCGCTACGATGTCTAGACAATACTCCTCAATACTGGTAATAGAAGAGAAACCCATCCAATCATAGATAATAAAGAATATCCTATTAAATGGGTTCCCAACTAAAACAGTAACCTAATAAAAGTTACTATGATATTACTGACAAGTGTAATGGGTAGGATAATTAGGCCTTCTGCTATGCCAAGAGCTTGAGAGACATTGGGGGGATTGAGAGAATTGTTTCTTTATTGATTCATTGGTTGATTCCAAATGACTGTCGTGCCTCTCCTTATATAGAGATAGAGCCGGACCAAATTCTAACTAACCTAACTTGAGGGCTAAGTAAGGGCGGCGCTACAGTAACCACGGCACTACAGTACCATGGGCCGCTACAGTACCACGGCCCAAAGGCCTGCCCATAACATCTCCATCCCTCCTTCCAAGACAACTCGTCCTCGAGCTATGGTGGTGGCCTTGGCTGAGCCCTGTACCACACTCTTGTCATCCTGGTCCCTTTGTAACCACATACTGCAGCAGCAAGACATGGACAACAGTTCCTCCAGGCTCCCATAGAAAACTCTCAGAACTGTCAGCTCTAATACGTGCAGCAACCCAGCATGCTTCTTGGCATCGATGAAAAGTTAGTAGATGACTAGGAACGGTATTAGATGGTGAAGGAAGGGAGGTCTTCACATTGCTTGATGTCAACGAAGAAGTAGTCAATTTCCTTAGGAACCAGCAGGATGCAGCAGCTGCACCCTTCTTTACACCACATGCATGATCAGTGATTGGCCAGCGAAGATACCGAGATACCTTGCACTTCCGACGTATTCCGCAATGCTTAAGGCAAGCCATTGGTCGAAGATGTATAGATGGTAACAACGGTGCAGCAGTAGCCTTCTTCTTCTTTTGTGTCTTCTTCCTCAGCAAGGGTACAGTTGGGACAACCAAGAACAACGAGGTCGAAGAGATAGGCGCCTTTGGCACCTGCACAACAGTTTGGACCAGCTCCGTCGAACATTCTGGCTTCTTCTCTTCTGCTACAGGCACAACCATAACAGGTTGGGCCAACACTGCGGTACGGTTGGCAGCCTCCTTTGCTTCTAGTCGTGCCGTAAGCAGATCGATCAGATCTCTAAGGCTCATATCAGAGTACGGATTTTGTGGGAATTTGGCAACAGAAGCCATGGGAAGGGATTGTTAGCAATCTGATACCAGATGTAATGGGGTAGGATAATTAGGCCTTATGCTATGCCAAGAGCTTGAGAGACATTGGAGGGGGATTGAGAGAATTGTTTCTTTATTGATTCATTGGTTGATTCCAAATGACTGTCGTGCCTCTTCTTATATAGAGGTAGAGCCGGCCCTAATTCTAACTAACCTAACTTGAGGGCTAAGTAAGGGCGGCGCTACAGTAACCACGGCACTACAGTACTATGGGCCGCTACAGTATCACAACCCAAAGGCCTGCCCCCTAATTCTAACTAACCTAACTTGAGGGCTAAGTAAGGGCAGCGCTATAGTAACCACGACACTACAGTACCATGGGCCGCTACAGTACCACGGTCCAAAGGCCTGCCCATACACACAAGTCTCTAAATAACATATATTATGAACGAAAAATAACGCTACCAGACACAGGCATAGACCACAAATAACACATAGCGATTAGCATTAGAGTGTGTTTGGCTGGACTGTGGTTGTGAGCTGTAGACTATGAAAAAAAGAAGCTATTGTGGGATGTTAGTTGTGAGCAAGTTGAAAGCCACTTGGCTAAAATAGCTGTGAAAAAGATGTTATTAGGAAAAATTTATAAAATGATATCTTATTTGTGGATTTATATGTAAACAAAAAAAACATAAACTTAATTTGTTTAAATTTTGCATCCATTATTGACATATGGTCAAAATTTTAAAATGTTATTTGAAAAGTCTAGAAATTGTGGGGGTGTTCCTACACTACCACAAAAGACGCCTATAGAGGCAGGTGAAAACGAACTGCAACGGTGGGTCAACCTGCTGTTATACTTTCACAACTAAAAAAAAGGCTTTGTTGCAGCGGTTCACTTATAAGCCAAACAAACTGCCGCTAGATCTCCTATTGTAGCAGCGGATAACAATGTCACCTGCCGCTACAAATAAAAATGAATAAATAAATAAATAATCCAAAACCATAGCCGCCGACCTGCCAGCCTCGGTCGGATCCATGATTGACTGGATTTGGGCCCACAAAGCCAGCCAGATCCACGACTGACTGGATCTGTGCATGCGAGCCTAGCCGGATCACATCGCCAGCGGATGCCACCACCGCCATCATCAATCCGAGCTCAAGAGGACCCCGTGCGTCTGCTATCGCCAGTCCGAGATCGAGAGGACCCCCACGTCCAAGCCCGCGCTTGCGAGCTGCTGCCGCCAAGAGGACCCCCCCCCCCCCCCCCCCCCCCCCGCGTGCGCGCGCGCTTGAGCCCGCGCTCCAGGAGGTGGCCGCCAGTTTGCCAGAGAGAAGGGGAGGCGAGTAGGTGGCGCAATCAAGAGAGAGAGAGAGAGAGAGGCTTGGGGAGGGGCTGCCGCCAGGAGTGAATGAGAGAGAGAGAGAGAGGGGTGAGGAGTTAGGGTTTGAAGAGAGGCAATATTTATTCGAGACAGTTAGGGTTTGGGATAAATCGTCAAAAAAACGAAATGGGCCTCAATGTTTAACGGAGGTCCAAGTTGTAAACCGCCTCTAAAAAGCAATTTTTAGCGGCGAACCACATTGTGAGACGCGATTAAAAATTGGAGGGTCACTGTAGCGGCGAATTTCTTCAAAAATACTATTACGACCTTTTTTACAACGCCGCTATAGACCCATTTTGTGGTAATGCTCTAAAAACGTTAAGACAAAAATACTAGGATTAATTAGATGTTTTCGTGAGGGACTTGTCATAAAATATTGTTTCATGTGGTCTTCCTTCTCTGCACACCTCAAATCACCATGGCTGACCTCAAAAAGCTCAAATAGGAATAGGGGGAACGGATGATACTGACCAAGAAGTTGGGGAATCGAGCCCCCTGCTATGGATCCATTTTTTGCCGGATTTCATGTTAGAGCTATGGGGAAGTCGCCTGATTTTGGCCAGGCGCTGCCATGTTGGGTTGAGCTTGAATGTGGTCGCCAGCTTGGTCGGTAGTGAGGAGGAGAGGCGTCGTCGCCACTGGCCATAAGGGGAGGAGGAGGGGCACCATCACTACTAGCCGTGAGAGGAGGGCGCTGTAGCTGCTGGCCTATGACAGATCTCGCGCGCCCATCAGTTTACCTTCTTCTTCTTCTTCGAACCAGGGCATAGATCCATCACGGTGGATGGTGTTAGAGGTGTCGAGCAGCACCGGCATGTCTGGCATTCGGGACTTTGGAGCGGATCCAAAGAAACGCTCATCGCTTGTTCTGCCGGATATGGGGAGGATTCGGGAAGAAAGAAGCAAACTGCCAGTGGCAGGTGGGTAATTTCTTTGAAATGTCTATCTCATAGCCAATGAAAACAGGTCACTGGATGCTGTGAAAACTATGCTGCTACGAGAAAGCTACTTTTGCACCATTACTTATGGTGTATCATTCTAGGGGCATGATAATATCTTTTTTTTTTGAACATGTCACATTCGAATATAAATATAGTATCTATTACTAAAAAATAACCCATCAACGCACGCTATGCACACAAACCACCTACATCTATACACAGCCGAACAAACGTGTCCTTCGAGAGGGGCATGATAATACCTGATGCTTGTTGAGGCGGCGGGTCTTCTTGGGACCTGCGATGGACGAGGAGCGGTTCATACTTCTTGTTGTACGCCTCCCGCAGCGCCGCCTTGTGCTTCTGCGCCATCTCCGCGAGCAGAGGACACACCGCGGCCTGCATCTCGTCCCTGAAAAATCCAAGCAGTTTCAATATCGTGAAGCTCGATTAGATTCAATTCCCGAAGAGAGACAGACACGAAAGCGAACAAGAGAGAGAGAGAGAGGCAGCGCGCGTACATCTTGGGCAGATTGTAGAGACCACCGTCGGTGACCTTGGCGGCGCGGAGGGAGAGCAGCTCCGCGTTGATCTCCTTCAGCAGCGCTTTCAGCTCCGCCTTGCTCATCTTCTGGAGCTCGAGAAACTTGACCGGGGCTGCCGCGCGCGCACAACAATGGGGACGTCAGGAGCCGCAAAGAAAAGAAGCGTGATGGATTAGCGATGCCGTGGCTTACCCATGGCGACGGTGGCGGCGGAGCCGAGTGGAGGCGATGCACGAAGGGAATGTTTCTTATTGGCCCTTGCGGCATGCAAGGAATCCTACCGGGCCTAATGGGCCACAAAGTAACTCCTACAGGGCCCAATGTCTCTCTCTCTCTCTCTCTCTCTCAGCAACTCCTACCGGGACTAATCTCTACAATCTATTAATTAAGGTATGGTCATCCACTTCGTGTCCACAAAGTTAGAGATTGAATCCAAATCGGTTTCATATCTTCTATATCAAGTACCGAATTTAAAAAATCATAACTTCCACTTTCGGAGCTCAAATGAGACAAACCCAGACTCTATCTCGTAGCTCTCAAAAAGTTCTACAACTTTGGTATTCAATGTAAGTTCATATCCCGTCGTTTTGTTTTCCAAATATGCGATGTAAAAATATTTATTCGGATTCGGAGTCCTCTACGCACGTTCCTGTGCGGGGCACATATCTCTTAGCTCTAGCTCTGTAGTCCAAATAATATGATCCATATATGTTTCGAAAAGGCCTCGATGATATCTATAACTTTTGTGTTTTAACTTTTTCCATTAGAGCAAGTATTCAATTTCAAAATTGCATTGCAATGCAGTACTATTTCTGGACTCTATGAATTGATTTTTCCTTCCAGATAAAGCTTCTAGAATATGATAAAAAATAATGATAAAATTATTATTTTTGATATATAAAATAGTATACTAAGAAGCACCAACGATAATACAAATATAATCTTTCATGTAAAAAATGTCAATAATATTGTATATATGTAATAATTATATTATATAAATAATTTATATTTAAATTATAAAGAGTGTTTTATTTTTTTTAAATCCGTAGCAACGCACGGACACTTTGCTAGTAGGCCACAATATGTACCGCTGGTCCTATATCCCTCGAGCGCTCGGTTTTGGCTTCTCCCGTCGCACAACCTTGAGATTCATGCAACAAATGACTTCTCCGTGTCTACATGCAAAAAAAAAAAATAACCACATCGGCCTATGTGGCGGTTATCAACGGCAGGGTTAGGGGGGGGGGGGGGGAGGGGGGGTGTTGTCGAGTTAGGGTGTGTTTGTTTTATTGAATGAGATTGGATTGGTTTGGACAAGATCATCCAGTCAAGTGTTTCTTTCACAGTCAGTCTGGATAAAGATTGACTAGAAAAGGAATATTTCCTTAAGATGCTGAATAAGCCTGTCCGGCAAAAATGGTCGGATGAGACTGTCCATATTATGTAACGATGATAATTATTAAAGTAATTAGATATTATTAGTATAATTTAATAATAAATAACATTTAGTACTATGATATTATGGTTCATAATGTATGATTAGTAGATGATGAGATCTTGATCATACTAGGATTAGTGATAATTAGAGTATTTATTATTATATATAAATTATTAAGATAATATTAAGATTAGTATTATTATAAATCATATTAATTAGTGTATAGTTTATTATTATTACTTAATAATAAGATCTGTAATTCTATTATCCAATTTTGTCCTATCCATCTTTATCCATCCAACCAAATGCGAAATTGGATCATCCCATCCACCTAATCAAACATATAAGTTATATCATCCCATCCTTAAAAACATGGATGACCCATCCCATCCAATCTTGTCCTCAAAACAAACACACCCTTAGTGGATGTGGGTGGCGGTCGTTATGGTTCTAGGAAGCTTCATTGTTCTTCGACCATAGAATGAGGGTTTTGAAGACGGCAGTTAGTGGATGTGGGTGCGGTGCGGTGAGGCGATGGTGGCGCCTCTGTAGCGATGTGTCGTGCGTGCCAGGAAGGTGGTGTCCGGGTAGGCAGCGGGGGATTTCAATGAGTACAGAGGTGGAGATGCGACAACCTTCTGCTAGCACGACGTGCTGATGGGCCATTTTGCACATGTTCGATTGGTGTGCATAGTTCATTCTGAGTCCACTACCGGAATCTCGCTCTTTGCCGAGTGCCAGAAACACTCGGCAAAGGCCTAAGTACACTTGAAAAAGGTTTTGTCTAGTATAACACTTGACAAAAAAAAAGTGTTGGCAAAGCATTTTTTGCCAAGTGTTTTCCATCAAGCACAAGAACCCTGCCAAGTGTTTTCCATCTAGTATAACACTTGAAAAAGGATTTGCCGAGTGTCAAAATGCACTCGACAAAATGTAAATTACAAACACAAAATAACAAAATAGCAAAAAAAAAATCATGCCCAAGAACCCTGCCCCCCCCCCCCCCCCCTCCTCGACTCAATTCGCGAGTCGCGGCATTTTTTTGCTAACTACACGGCTAAGTGTGCGCGCCAAGATTCGAACAAGGGACCTCCCCACATTTTCTTTGCGACCCACACGGCTAAGTGGCTAAGTGAGCCTGCCAAAATTCAAACACGGGACCTCCCTTTTGCTTATAGTTTCATGAAATTATATCAGACATATAGATTAATTTGAGTAATCTTTAGAAGTTAAACAACTTTGTAGTTCAAAATTTTTTTATTTGAATTAATTTACGGTTTTAAAATAAAATTTAAATTAATCTTTGCGGAGTGCCAAAAGAAAAAACACTATAGAACAAAATTAGTTTTTATTGAAAAAGAGGTACAATATTGCAGATTTCTGAAAGTTTATGAATGAAATACCAGAAAAATATTTAAATCCTTAACAAATTAAATGTACATAATATCACTATAAATTTTTTTGGGTAGACTTGATAATAGGGAGCGAATATACTTGCGAAGTTGCAGGATTTACTAATGGTCAGAAACATTATTAAAAGGAGCAATTGTGTTTCTACCATCACTTTGTTTTGCAGTTGTGATTTTACCCCCGAATCTGTGTTTTTACGTTTTTACCATCACTTTTTTTACCTGAGCAAAGATTTTACCATAAATCTGTTACCTGCCCTTTGACGGTGTTAAGTGGTTAGGAAAAAGACCAACTTCCCCTTTTGTGATTTTACCATCACTTTTGGCATGGCCATATATGTAACAGAACTTAAGCTTGTTTTGCTACTTTTGAAGGAATAAATGTAAATTTTTTTAATACATTACCACAAATTTGAAAATTTGACAAAAATGGTAAATTTGGACAAAAAAAATGACATAAATTTTGACAAATTTTAGCTGCATTTCGCAATATCCAACACATAATTTGACATATGAGAACAAAATAGGAAGGATATTACCACACATCCATAGCATATCTAATAATATAACTCTACATCCATACTGCTCAAAACACATGTCCAGATTAATAGATTAACTATTACATGTCACAATCCATAGTACTCCAAATAAAACAACAAAAGCACCATTACAAGATGACATGATGCAACATCTCACAATCCAAAATAAGCAGCTAGCCTCCCTCCCCTTGCTCCTCCCCTTCCCCTTCCTCGTCCCCTTCCTCTTCCTGTTGGTGGCGCTTCTCCCAGGTTAGTAGCACTTATAAAATGAGTAAGAAATGGAGTTATGCAACAGAAATTTGTAGTGCTTAAAATGGCAAAATTAGTATTGTTGGAGTAAGAAATGACTCACAATGGTGGCTGGTCAACATTTGGGTCATTGCTGCTCTGTCCTGTTTCATTTTCTTGAGAGGCTCTCATCTTCTTTTGGCTAGCTGTAAGACCACCTTGGAAACACTTGGCCATATGTCCTCTTAGACCACATTCAGTGCATTTCCTCTTCTTAGTGGTGGGTTCATCAGATGCCTTAATCCTAGCTATCCTTGGCCTCCTAGGTTTTCTTCTCAATTTAGGTTTCTTGATTTTGAAGCCCAAATCAAGACGTGGCCACTGAAGTTTTGATGTCATGGGCTTGAAAGTACCTACATATGTCTTTCTGGACCTCTCCACTAAGTAATATTCATGAACAAAGTCCTCCATATTTACCTCCCTAGTGAGCTTTGCAATATAGGCTAAAGCATGGCTGCATGGTTTTCCACTCACTTGCCAAGCCCTACAACTATATGTCTTTCCTACCAAGTCAACAGCATGACTAAAACCTGAAACTGATACTTCAGCTGTTTCCACATGGTAATACCTCATGGTCCTTTATTTCCTTGCTTCTAGCATTGAGAGACTGAATAATCTTTGGAATTATAGTTCCGTTCATTTTAGCACCAATCTTCCTTCTTAAATCAAACTTGATAATGATCATATGTCTTATCCTCTCACACAAGTCAACAATTTGTTATCCTTCTCCTTTGATACCCAACTATTGAAACTCTCGGAGAGGTTATTGTTGATGTAATCAACCTTAGAGAATTCAGAAAATTTGCTCCGACTCCACACATAAGGATGATTGTGATCAACCCAATCCATTGCAGCAGTACTCTTCTCCTCTATCATACCCATATGATAGTTCTACTTCTCAATGATGCAAGTCTTGGCTGCTGCCCACATGTGCTGAGCAGAAAAGGTTCCCTTGAATTGCTTCTTCATGTTCTTCCACAAATGTCTCATGCATTCTCTATGTTGTACTTCTAGATAAACATCATCTACAGCCCCTTCTATGCCTTTGCCTGCATCGGTGCTAAGCACCAAACCTATAGAAGCATCAGTGTAAAAGAGTTATGTTAGTTTCCATTGCTGCTGAAATGAAAGTATAGGAAATTGAAACAAAAATGGTAATTCACAAACCTGTAGGAGTACCAATTGCTTTCTTTAAGTTCTCCATAAACCAAGACCAACTCTCTTTGGATTCTGTCTCAATCGCTCCAAAGGCAACTGGATATAGCCAGTTATGTCCATCTATTGCAACAGCAGATGCTAGCTGCCCTCTTGACCTACCTGTCTAGTGAGTAGAGTCCATGGCAATGTATGGCCTACACCCTTCAATAAAACCATCAATGCATGGTTTGAGTGCAACAAAAAACCTTCTGAAACACTTGTCACCATTGTGCTCTTCGAGATCTAACTCAACAATACTACCAGGCATAGCTTTGAGTAACTCAGCCTGATAAGTAGGTAGCAGGTCATAAACTATCATCCCAAGCCCCATTTAATTTGTCCAATGCTCTATTCTTGCCTCTGAATACCCTATAATAAGGAACATTCAATTTGAAGTTCTTCTTCAGCTCAGCCCTCAATTCCATTGGTTTTATTGAGGGATCATCCTGCAATAAATCCAATGAACTATCAACCACCCATTTATTGGATGCCATTGTCTTGCCACAATGGTTCATAGAGCCACAAGTATGCTTTGGTCCACTAATCTTAACCTGCAACAAAGAGATAATTTGTTAGCAATTTAGATCCAAACTTACTTTACAAAAGAAGGTAAAAGTTACAAAATTAAACACACAATACCTTGCAGCCAATATACTTCATGCTAGTAGCTGCATAAAACCTCCACTTGCAGCCCTCTTCCCATGTTTTGCATTTAGCAATAAATCTAGACCGGTCTTTGTTTACAGTCTCAAAGGCATGATCATTCAAAACAGAATGTTGGAGCACTGCTGACTTACACTCATCCGTGTCTGAGAAGATCGCACCCACATCAATACATGGATTGTCAACATCATATGAAAAGGTAGGAATGTCATCCAAGTCATCATCATCAACTATTTCAATATCAGGATCATATTCGGCATCTGAGTCAGAGGATGCAGCTAGATCGGTGTCATAGTTGCTATCACTTAATGCAGCAAGTGATTCGGTGTCAGAATATATTCCCTCCTCATCAACTCCTACAGCCTCATCATCATCTTCACTCTTATTTGAGGATTTCTTTGTTTTGGCTTTGGCTTTGTCACTCTCATTTTGGTGCAGGTAGCTCACTTTCATTCCTCACTGAAGGGTGGCATCTACGTTTTGGGGGTGAAAACTGCAAAGGACCCTCAAAGGTTTCTATCTAGGCATATACATACACCACTCCCTTCTCTATATTTTCTTAAAACCACTCTAAAAGATGTTCATCTGTTTTTATCACAATTGGATGATCGTCAAGAGAATGATTATCCAATGCACGCCACAAAGAAATGTATTGCTTAGACCCCCATATGAAGTGCTCAGCTACAAAACTAACTAGCTGCAGTATACCATAGCGATGCACATCGACATTTTGCGGTGGCAATTTTTTACCCTGCAGATATCGCTTTGGAGCCCCATCTGGCAAGCTAAAGTACAACCCAACTCTAACATGCAGTTTCAAAGGCATATCAACCACCCTACAGATCAACCACATGGCAACAATTAAATGTACAAGCTAGTGGACTATCCATTGCAACAAGTGAATCTATTAGATTGATAAGATTAGAGGAAGAATCTTACTCAGTCACTGCACTCTCCATGCGTGCCTCCACTAGATCCATCCGCCTCAGCTAGCACGCCCGCCTCGCGTGCCGCGCGCCTGCTCTCGACGCCAGCCTCACGTGCCACGCGCCTGCTCCCGATGCCCGCACTCGCGTGCCCCGCATCCGCCTCGTGTGCAGCGTGCGCCTGCTCCCGCACCTGCTTGCGCACGCGCCTGCCGTGGGCAGCCGCCTGTCGCGCGCACCTAGCCTCCGCTGACGCCACCTGCTAGGGTTAGGCCTAGAGAGCTCGTGTTCGGTCTGGCCGTCTGGTGATGGTGGGCTGAGAACACATCTGCTTCAAGGGTAGTTTTGTCACTTTACAATTCTTTCTCTTTTTTTTATTTGATCAATTTCTTTTGTCTCACGGAAGAGTGTAACCTATGGCAAATGACTGCTTCGTTTCAAAAAAGTGATGGTAAAAATGCCAAAACATAGATTCAGGGTTAAAATCACCATTGACCCTCCAAATGATGGTAAAAACACAATTTCCCCTTATTAAAATGGAAATACCGATTATCATGCATTGATTTGTAATGCAAATGTTATGAACACCACAAATGGATTCAATATCCTGTCGATAGCAAGCACTTAATTAGGTCAAACAATGTTCTTAAAAAATAGTGAAACAATTTAATTTACCAGAGAAGCAATCTCTTCATCTCTAACTAAAGTCATTTGTTTTTTTACAAATCGAGATCATGAAAGGCCCTCTGTTTTCATAGAAATAGTATAATAATATCTAACTCACTGGCATGGACATATATATTTTCAGTATATTATTATCATCTTGTTTTTGCTTCTGTAGGTATTCTTTAGTCGTTACTCCTGCGGACCAAACAAGGATAAATATCTAAATTCTGATACTACAGATTACAGACTACCAGGTTGGGAACGCGGCTTCCCTGCTCCCATCCCCTACTCCCATGCTTGCTCCCACCACGTGTCTTTGTTTCATTTGTCCTTCCAATCTCGTGGCCCCTACGCCCTTTGCCGTTCCAAAGCCGTTAGCTACCCAAGGCCACATCGCCGCCGCCGTGCATCATGCCTCGAACGCGCCTAGACTGAACACCTCTACAACCAAGGAAATGAATGATGCCGGGCTAGCATAAGGATGAAACAGAATTGAGCAGTGATAGTTAGTCTTTGACTGCATGTTCATCCTCTCACAGGCTGTGCAAGAATTAGGAGAGATCGACTACACAAGTTCTGGTGATGATTACTACACGGCGATGTGGATGGCCAAATTGATAGAGAAGCATGAATCACGTTCAGTTCGGGGCCTGCTTCGATTTGACGAAGCGGGGGGGGGGGGGGGGGGGGTACTCCACTACAGCAGCCAGTGGCGGAGCCAGACACAAAACACAGGGGGCCGATAAGGAAAATTCATCAATCTCTTCAAGAACAAGAAGTATATCGATAGTGCACAAGTCTTTACTATAATTCGTGTGTTATATACAACTGGACCACAGGCAACAAACAAAATATTTTGTAGCATTCCAAAAGCACTACCCAAATATAAGTCATCGAACAAATACTTTAGAAGTTCACTTTCCTATCCTTGACAGCGTTGAAATCAGCAATTATATCATCATAGCTGTAGTCTCCCAAAAGTTCACCTTCAATGCGCACAAGCATGTTATTGCAAAGAAAGTCATCTTCCATCCTGTTGTGCAGTCTTGTCTTGATGATTTTCATGGCAGAAAAAGCACCCTCAGTAGTAGCTGTTGAAACTGGAAGAGTAAGAAGCAACCGGAGCAATCTATCAATCAAGTGAAAAACTCTATGACGTTCTGTGACAACAAGGCATCGACAAAGCTCAGCTAAGGTTGCAATTTTTTTAAGATCATCACTTCTAGAAGCCTCCACAACAAAATGATTTAACTGGTACTCTAGTCGAATTCTTTCTTGTGGGGTGAAATCTGCTGGACAGTTTTGCTCAACCATTTTGCATATGTCACAAGCTTGAGAAGATGCAAATCCACTTTTTGGAACAAGTGTAAGACTAACAGATAAAAGATCCATCACCTTCTCATTAAATCTCAGATTTATTTCAGTCAATTTAGTGTCAAGTGTTGCCCGAAATACCTCCACTTTAAAATAATGATCCATTGTAAAGTGATCAGGTTGATGACGAGCATGGCCACCATGCAAAATGTATGTTTCTTCCATGTTTGGAATAAGAATTTCATGAACCACACAAAACTCAACAACCTTGCAAATCATGACACTCCTTAACTGAGTTGTTGTGGTCTGATGAAGGATCAGATCCTACATGAACCAAGAATACACAGTTTTTGCCGTCATGAACTTTCTTCCAACTGTTAAAATCTTGTGTTGTGAAGGTATGATAACCACCTCTCTTCTTTATATTTTTGTTGGAAACAAAGCAAAAAAGACAATATGCACAGTGGTTGCACTCTGAGTACTCCAACCAACTTGGAAGTTAACCAAACCAGTGGTATTGGAAACGGGGTTGATGCCCTTCAGGCCCAGAACCTTTATAATTCTGTAATTTTGGTTGCATTGGTCCTAACTGCAAGTATGCTCTCTGCACTTCATTTTGCTGATTGCTTGGATACTCCCATATTTGTGGATGTAATCTCGGATCCCTTTCCAAGAACTCAATGCCGTAAAATACAACAGGTTGGTCTTGTCATTGCCTATGATTTTCGGACTCAATTAAAGGAACCCGAACCAGAGCTTGCTGCTCTTCCACAACCTGACTTTGACTGTTCAAATCATCTCTTTTTCTTTTGAAAAACGAAAGGATTTCTTGCTGTTGTCTAACCATCGCTTCCTAGATTGAATGATTAAAACTAGCTACGACAAACCAATAGCATTTGGAATTTCGGACTGGACTGAGGGAAACAAGGAGAGAAGGAAAGGGACTCATTACTCAGTTGATGACTCGTGAATCATCGATTAGCATAGCAGGCAGCGCCGCAGCGATTGGCAAATCATCAATCAGCACGGCAGGCGGAGGCAGCGACCGGCAGCGATGGCGTCACCGCGTCAATCGCTTCTATTCCCCATTCGCGTGCATCGAGGCAATGAGGCGTCTGCCGGTCTGCGTACAGGAGAAGCTAGTCTCCGATGCATCTGTTATGTTTAGCTCTGAAAGTCCAATCGGTAATGTTTGGTGAGTTAACTTGATGAGCTGGTTGCTGGTGGGTGAATCTTAAGAAATTTCCCTGGGCTTTGGGCTAGACATAACCAGGTAAAATGGGTGAATCTTCAGAAATTTCCCTAGGCAAGGGGGGGCCACGGCCCAGGGTGGCTGATGAATGGCTCCACCAGTGACAGCAGCGAGATGCACTATCACTACTGGAAATCCCCCCTTTGCCGAGTGCCACAAGCACTTGATAAACAAAAACACTTGGTAAAAAGCACACAATAAAAAAGTACTCGACAGAGAGCTCTTTGCTGAATGTTTTCCATCGTGCACTCGCCAAAGACTTTACCAAGTGTTGAAATACACTCAGCAAAGCTTTGCACTTGGCAAATGTAAATCATAAAGAAAAAAAACAACAAAATAGCAACAAAAAAAAACAGGGGACCTCCCCTTCACACGTGTAGTCCCCTACCACTGCACCGCAATATGACTTGAGTCTAGACACTGTACTCAATCTTCTTATATTATACCTATTTATCGAGTGTGTTATGTCAGATACTCGGCGAAAACCTTGTTTGTTGAGTGTGAAAAATAATACACTCATCGGCAAACAAACATGTTAGTTCAAACTTACTTTTCTTGTCAATGTTTATTCAAATAAAAAGGTGTTGAACTACAAAGTTGTATAACTTTTGAAGAACTATGACTTTTGTTTTGGTCATTCGTTCATCTCACATAATGGTAGTACCATTATTCACAAATCTTATATGACTCTCTTAGTGTTTCATTAAACTATATGAGACATACAGATTTTGTCAAGAATGTTATAGATCAATTTGAGTAATGAACCAATGATCAAAATAAAAGTTATAGATCTTCAGATGTTATACAACATTGTAGTTCAATATTTTTATTTTAAACTAATTTATGGTTTAAAAATATAATTTAAATTTATCTTTGTCAATTGCCAAAAGAAAAACACTCGACAAAGACCATGTTTGCCTAGTGCCAAGAAAAACACTCGACAAACTTGGCACTCAGCAAACAACTTGGCACTCGGTAAACACTTTTTTGCTAAGTGTTTTTATTTGCCAAGTGTGCTTATTTTTGCACTCGGCAAAGATTATTTTTATCAATAGCCCAACAAAATATACTCGACAAACTTCAAACACTCTACAAACATCAGATTTCTGGTAGGGTATGGATTGGATTGGATTTGGCTGCACTACCATAAGACACAGAGCAATGCAAATAGAAGCATAAGAAGCTTACCTCTAAATTTCAGCAGAGGATTCAAAGAACAAAAAGTGTGACACAAGCTGGTGATGCATAAACAAGTATAAATTGCAAAGAAACTTACAGATCAGTGATGCCAGGCTTCCAAATTCATTGGGGATGTTCGATGCGGTCGAGCAGCCACACTGCACGAGTGCGGTGTTGTCGAGGTTGAGTTCGCGATGCTAGGGAAGATGACGTGATGGACAAGGGCAGGACTCCAGGGACATCGCGGAGCCCGCCGGTGTCATGTGCCATGGATTTGTTCAGACATGTGAAGGGTGTCAGTGAGGGATTTGGTGGAGGGAGAAGGGCATGAGGCATGGAAGCAAGTGGCGATGGAGGCGATGAGGTTGGGGAGATCCTCCATGGTAAGCCTTGGATGCGAGCTACGGGTTGGGGATGTGCCTTGGAACAAAAGAGGGGATATATAGGCTTGGATGCAACTTATCTGCAGCGGAACCACTGTTGGAAAACATTATCAGCATTCAGCAATGTTACGGTTACTGAATGGCTGCTAATAATTTTGAATATTATCAGCAGTGGTTCGGTTAGTGAACCACTGCTGATAACCATTATCAGCAGCAGCAGCGGTTGACCACTATTTCAATTATTGATCAGGCTGATAATCTTTTAACACCGGTTTGGAACAAACCATTGCTGATGGACACTGTTTATGACTGTTTTTCTAGTAGTGCTGCTATGGATTTTGGGCGGAGCTGTGACCAGCGACAGCGACATTGACTTGGCCGAAGCATGAAGACACCAGAACACTACATAATTAACCGCATGGGAGCACGCCACCGAGTGGAAGCCGCATCCGGAGAAGTATGTCAAAAGTAAACGTTTCTCGAGGGAGACTTCTCACTGGCTCAGGGACAGTGCGGGGCAGTGGCAGAATTAGTTAGGAAAGAGACGTCCTCATTGTTAGAAGATATTGTTCTGTTGTAACAGATAGATTAGTATCTAATCAAATGTCAACTTGACATGTAAGTAAAGAAAGTCGGTTTTGGATCACCGTGACCGATCCTATCTGTTGTAAGTGCCGAGATGAGGGCTTTTCTCATCTATATATACATGTAGGCGGGTATGGACGAGGTACCATGCTTCAACCAATTTCTAGATGGTAATCAGAGCCATACTTCTCAACCGAGAACCCTAGATTGCTTCATCCTCCACCCCTGCCATGGTGTTTAACACCTTAGGCCACCCCGTTTCAGAGAAGCTGACCAGGGAGAATTTTCTCCTATGGAAAGCACAAGTTCTTCCAGCCGTCCATGGTGCGCAGCTGTATGGCTACCTCGACGGCACCAAGAAGAAGCCAGAGGAGACGATTCAAGTCAAGGGGGAAGACAAGACAGTTGAGACGGTACCCAATTCTGAGTACCTTACTTGGCATGCACAAGACCAGCAACTGTTGAGCTACATGAACTCTTCGATGTCGAAGGAAGTTCTAGCTCAGGTGGCAACGTGCACTACCTCTGCAGAAACATGGAAGGCACTGCAAGTGATGTATGCATCACAGTCAAGGGCCCATGTCATGCACCTGCGTGGCAAGCTGGCGAGCACCAAGAAGGGCGAACTCTCGGCGGCAGCTTACTTCACCAAGATGAAGGGATATGCCGATGAGATGGCGGCAGCCGGTAAGAAGCTAGATGAAGATGATGTCGTTTCTTATATTCTGACCGGTCTTGATGTAGACTACAACTCCCTAGTGGAGAATGTAACATCCAAGTCTGAGTCAACATCGCTTAGTGATCTTTTTGCTAACCTGTTGTCAACCGAGGCGTGGATTGATGCCAAGCGCTTTGAGAACCAGAATCAGTACCAGGTCAGTGCCAATGCGGCTTTTCGAGGTCGTGGTGGCGCACCAGGTCGGGGTTGAGGAGGATATGGTCGTGGTGATGGAGGACGCCGTGACGGCACCGGTCGTGGAGCTCCTGGTCGTGGCGTAGGTCGTGGCTCATCTACAGGCAACCAACCGGTGTGTCAACTTTGTGACAAGGCTAGCCACACGGTTGTACGATACTGGAAGAGATTTGATGGTGACTTCAAGGCAGAGGAGAGATCTGCCAATACTGCAACAACATCCTACGGTGTAGATACCAACTGGTATACTGACACCGGGGCGACTGATCATGTGGCTGGAGAGTTGGATAAGCTGGCCACTAAGGAGCGGTGCAATGGACATGAGCGAGTGCATACAGCAAACGGATCAGGTATGGTGATTAATTATACTAGTCAATCTATGTTATGCACCCCAAATCGAGATTTTCATCTTCGTAATATTCTTCATGTCCCTCATGCTAGAAAGAATTTGCTCTCAGTTCATAAATTCACTTCCGATAATCATGTTTTTCTTGAATATCACCCTGATTATTTCTTGGTAAAGGATCAATCCACGAGGAAGACCCTACTTCACGGTAGATGTGAAGGAGGACTGTACCCATGGCTGGCTCTAGAACAATCCTCTTCGTCCAAGTGTGTCCTGATGACCATCAAACCTTCCCTGGCGCGGTGGCATGATAGGTTAGGTCATCCCTCAATGGAAATTGTCAATAAAGTTGTCAATGCAAGTAATCTTCCATTCTCGCAAGAATCAAATAAAGGTCAGGTGTGTGATGCATGTCAATTGGGGAAGAGTCATCAATTACCGTTCCCTAAGTCTAGCAGTGTGTCTCAAGCTCCTTTAGAGCTTATTTTTAGCGATGTTTGGTGTCCTGCTCCTACTTCGGTGGGAAGGAATAATTACTATATAAGTGTCATCAATGATTTCAGTAAATTTACATGGTTCTATCTTATTCGTCACAAGTCTAAAGTTTTCCATAAGTTCCATCTTTTTCAGACTCATGTTGAGCGAATGTTTGATAGAAAAATTTTGTCCATCCAAACAGATTGGGGAGGCGAGTATCAAAAACTCAACTCCTTTTTTACACGAATAGGGATCTCATCTGGTGTCTTGCCCTCATACGCACCAACAAAATGGGGCAGCAGAGAGAAAACATCGCCACATTGTTGAAGTAGGTTTGTCTCTTCTTGCTCGAGCTTTCATGCCATTAAAGTTTTGGGATGAAGCCTTTGCTACCGCTGCTTATCTTATTAACAGAACACCATCTCGTGTCATTGCATACACATCACCTCTCCAAAAGCTTCATAATGTTAAGCCTGACTACAATCAACTCAAGGTCTTTGGTTGTGCATGTTGGCCTAACCTTAGACCCTACAATACACACAAATTAGCTTTCTGTTGACAATGAAAATTGGTCAATGCTGAGATATATGGGACAATAGCTAAAATATCTAGTTTTGCACTAATGATGATGTTTTTGCAAGTTTGGCATCTATATGTGTTGTGCAGGACCTATAGATCATTTCTAGATCCTTTGGCACCATTTTTTGTTGAAGACACAAGGAGGCCTTGAAGACCGAATAAAGATGAGGTCAAATGGTATATTTAAGTTCACCATTACGAAGCCTTCATCGAGACGATCGAAATGGATATATGGATCGCCTTATTTGGAGTTCAGATGTAAGAGTTATAGAAAATTGGAAATCAATTGCCAGACAAAACCGGCTAGACCAGATTGACATACAGGTTAGACCAGTTTTAACTGCCACACACCCCGGACAATCTGGTCTGACCGGTTATTGAAGTCGGTCTGACCGGTTTTTGATAGAGAAGTCTGAATTAAGGATGTGACTTGAGTTTAGGTCGGTTTATGGCTTGTTTCTTGCGTCCCACGGGTATAGACCTCCCCACCCTGCATATATAAAGGGCCATGGCTGATTGAGGAAAGAAACCCAATCGAATCTATCAAATTTACATTACCTTTTCTTATTTGCCCTACTTTTCCAACCTTTCCATGCTGTTCGTCTTCTGACCTCCACGACCAGAGATGGCGTCCTAGGTTCCTAGGGCAAACCAACAACGTCCACGCCCTGACGGGGTCCCTCCCGGGCGAGAGCTTCGACGGTCTTTGCTAGTTTGCTCGTAAACTAATCGTTCTTCATCACGTAAGATGTTGCTTATCTCTTTGCTGGTTTGCTCGTAAACCTAGCCATATTTCACCATGTAACGGTGCTAGTTACCTTCTGTCTTGGGTCACCATTACAAATTCTTCGTCAATCTCTATTTTCACCAAGACCCATGAAAACCGGTCTGACCGGTTGGCCAAACCGGTCTGGCTGGTTTGCACTGCTAGCACAACGAGTTGCTGCTGCAAATCCACACAAGGGCGTGCTCGTGTTTAACGGCACTTTTAAGCGTCAACACACTTTTTGGTGACTCCGCTGGGGAAGATATTTCAGGTTATTGCAATAACCGAATTTTTCTACCCTAGCAAATTTTTTACTTGATCTACTATTTGGATTTTGCCATCACCATTGCATCTGCTCCCCTAGACCGTTGCATTGCTCCTATTGTTTTGTGCTTATTGGACATGTATTGCTAGTAAGGAACCAGGAGCTTGATCATTGATTGCTGAAAGTTTCAATGAAAAGGAGAAATCAAGGGTACTTTGTTGCTGCGATTTCAACGACAAAAGAATCGAAGCAATCACATGGAGGGATATCCATACACTACACAGCAATATTACTACAACAAGCCTGAGGTACAATTTGCAAACATGCCATCAATGACTAGCAATTATTTTGCATGTACCACCAATTCTCATGTTGATGTTGCTAGATATAATGATAGTACATATGTTGCATTGGCTAATAATTATTCGAATGGTTCCTATATGCATGAGCCTATGTCAACTATGCATGCTTTAAGTTATAATGTCAATAGCAACATACAACATGCTCCTATTTTTTCTCATACATTGGCAACACAACAAATTCATATGCCGATAAATAATACTTATGGCCATACAAGTATTTATCATCTGGTCAATTACTTTCACTCACTACATGCTACACAATATGTTGAAAAAGAGGTTACACCTACATATTCAGCACCATATGATAGTCCTAGTTTTTATAATTCGGTTCCTCATATTGGGAATAATTATAACCGAATCAATGAAAATTCAGCAAGCATGCTTAAACCTCGACATGATACTGTAGCATACACTTTGCCTAGTAATTCGGCTTCATATATTGCTGAAAATCATAGCCGAATAGATGATAAATTAGAATATGCATCTTTAATGAAGGAGTTGGAGCATGAGAAAGAAAAGGCTCAAAAGAAATTATTATGCTTATGTTATCGAAAGACCGAACAAGGTTGTGTTCAGGTTAAGGAGTGGCCGTCTTGTATGGACATCTATAAGGAGATAAAAGCATCAAGTACAATATCCACTCATTTATCAGATTTCATTACGTTTATGCTTGATTCTAAAGACTAGTAAAACAATTCTAAAGGAAAAACTTTTATTGGTCAAAAGCCGATTGTTCCCGAATTATCGGTTACCAATGACATAGAAGAAGCAAACTTGTCTATACAAAAACATGTTGAGTGTAAAAAGACAGATATGTTTGATTTTCCTAAAGAGGTTGTGTTTTTATCTAGTGAATATGCTATTGATGATAAACAATAACCTATAGGTTAATCAAAAGTTTTAGCTGGACCAAGAGCAAACGGAGGAAGGCAAGGAAGAAGGTGATAGAGCATCTACACTTGGTGATTTCCAGATCTCCTAGAAATACCAGTCAGACCGGTTTCCCAAACCAGCCAGACCGGTTTGTGCAGAAAAGGATGGTACAAGCACCCGTTAAGAGGTAATGCACAATGTTATCCATATCAAGCTTCCACACCAGTCCAACATATTTGATAAGGTATGCTTTGCAAGTAATTTAATTAATTCTCAATCGGATTCTATGCTTTCAGTTGATACACCTATTAGTGATATTGTTTCAAATAAGTCTAAGAAATCGATTGATGATGGTAATTTATTTGCTAGCAATTATGTATCTTCAACTAGTGTTAGCTAGTGTATTGTAAAAATTAGAAAGGCTGGCAGTAGCAATATTTTGGCATTTAAACTTTCTTCATCATCATTGCCAAAATTATTATCTTCTTGGATTGCTTGTGGTCATTCTGGAATTAAAACTAAAAAACTAAAACTGAGTAATACCATAAAGACCGATACTGATATAGTTGTCAATTCTAAAGTATCGGACTATAGAGACATAAGAAAAGGTATAGCCAAATATGTAGATGAAAACTCTGAACCGTTCGTTTGCTTTGCTTTAAAGCCGTTTATATCAAAGAATCGGCTCAAGAAAATAAAATATACTTTTGATTTGACTTTGTGTGATGATCTATTTGATAGTTTGTTAGAGAACAATTTTATTAAGCTTTTAGATCACAAAGTCATACCATCATCTCAAGAGGTAGGAGAGCGAGAATATTTCAAGTGGCATAATTCTTTTGATCATAGTACTAGGAATTGCAATATGTTTCGCCAAATTGTCCAATGGGCCATTGATAAAGGACAATTGAGTTTTGCAAATGTGCAACAAAATGACCAGGTTGTTTCAAATGGTCATGATGATAAGGTATTGTCAAATTGGTCATCACAAGCCGATTCATGTAAAATTGAGGAGTTGGTTGTCAATGATTCAAATTGCATACTTGCTGGTCAAACATCAAGGAGCAACAAGAGGCTCCACACATATTACATGACCAATTGAAATTTTGGTGAGGCAAAAGATCAATCTATGGTTCCAAAACCGGTCAGACCAGTTTGCCAACAAGAAAGACCAGTTTACAAAAACCGGTCAAGTCAGTTTCTAAAACCGGTCAGACCTGTTTTGGTAGAAAAGGTGCAAACTCCTCCATCTTCAAAAATTCATACACAAAGGAGAGAAGGAGGTAAAGGACAGTTCAGGTGTAAAGGTAAAAGGAAGAAGGTTATTTTTGATGAGCTTATGGCCAAATATGTGAAGATGCGAGATGTAAAGAATGCTTATCGACCAAGCAACATTAAGCCATCAAGGTCACCTCCAAAATTCAAATCTGAAAAGTGGAATCAGCAAAAGAGAGATTTTTATGCAGCAGAGACATATCCTTCTTATATGCCGATTGCACCAATGTCATATGGATTGCCTCCTACATGTTTTCATCCTTATACATCATGGAGCAGGTATGGTCAATGGGCACAACCTCCATCATTTTCTGCACCTCACCAATTTGATAATGCAGCACCAAGAAAGTCATCCTTTGAAATACAACCATATTTTAAAGACCGTTTTGATGAAACAAATCGGTCAAGAATTCAAGAGAAGAAAAAGGTGGTTAAACAAGTATATCGTATCAGAAGAGATGGCCGTAAAGATAGAAGTTCAGATCTGTCCTCAACTTTCGAAAAGCCGAATGTGACAATAAGAACATCGGCTAATATAGGCAAAGAGATGAGACAACAATCTGTTGATACACAAAAAGCCAGATCTGAACCAAAGAAATTTGAGGTGTCTACGACCAAAGAAGAACTGCCAACATCAAAACGAGGAGCACAACTGAGGCATCCACTCGGATTATCTAGTTGGCAAGTGAGGAAATTGGAAAGGCTAAGTGCAAAGAAGTTGAAGGAGAAGAATATGGTGTGGGTTCCTAAAGGAAGTGTGCCGGTTCATAACAAGGATCATATTCAAGTGCATGGTGCACAGGAGACAAAGCAAAAGAGAAGAGCAAGAAAAAATCTACCAATTCAAAGGTTTGCACAAAATCATCAAAATCATTGGTCCTTGCATAATATATATTCTTCCCAACACTAGCAATGCCTATATCATGGAATACGCCTTCAGGTATGTTCGTTTACCCCTCTTGGCCTTATTTTGATCCTTGGATGTCTTATGGGTCTTTTTATCATGGAGGGTTGTTTCCGAACCATTGCATGCTTTAACTATTGCTATAAAACCGAAGTAACTATGAGCATTATATTTCTATGATCTTTTGAATTTTACTTCGGTTATATTTTATATTGAGGTTGAATATCTCAGTATTTTGACATTTGCCTAGAACATATATCATTTGTTGCATACTTAGGCATGTCAGTAGTAAAATTGGTGATTTGGCAAGTAGCATCTGTTTATAAGTTAGAGACATTAATTTTACCATTATCTGATACCGTTGCTTGATAAGTGTCAAAATTATGAAAACTAAAGCAAGTAGGTTCCAAACATCGGTTAGGCTGGTTTAGCTAATTGTTTTAGACTGATTTTTATAATTTTTTGTATGGTCAATTTGACTGCACCAATGTGTAAATCTTGTTGAGACAATCAAGATGGATATGTGGATCATCCAATTTTGATGCCAGATGTGAAAGTTATGACATCTAGAAAACTGCAGATTCTGAAAACAGGTCTGACCGGTTTTCATCTGAACGTGGCAATTTGGCTTTTAAATTCTTCAAATGTTTATTATGCTGAATGCATTGTCACATAGAGTCTTCAATGGTGATCTACAACATAATAGCAAAGGAGTAGGTAAAGAAGTTTGGCATTTGATGGATTTGCATACTTTAATAGATGGTATGTTTTATTACCGAACAATGAATTCTTTGCTATGAGGAGCTTAAGTTTGGATCACTATATATGATGTCAGCATGGAAGTGGGTCATAAAGTTTTATGTGTGGCCGATGAATAATACTATTCATCGTTCGAGAATATTTGAATGCTGGGGGGGGGGGGCAAGAACCTTTGAGTATGGTAAAAATGGAGCCATCACATGTGTCAAGTATTGAATGTGTTTAATCATTGGAAAAGCCAAAATAGTTGTTGGGTGAGTAGTCATGAACTTGTCTATCTCTTTAGAGTATTTATTTCAGCTATGTTCATATGTTTATTCAAGACTAAAGACCATTCTTATGGCCGATGCGTATGCATCATCACTCTTAGACAATTTTGGGTTCAAGAAGAATATTTTCTGGTATGCAAGCATTACCAGAAAATAGGGGGGCATATGTTGACAACAAAAATTGGTCAATGCTAAGATATATGGGAGAATAGCTAAAATATCTAGTTTTGCACTAATGATGATATTTTTGCAAGTTTGGCATCTATATGTGTTGTGCAAGACCTATAGATCGTTTCTAGATCCTTTGGCATCATTTTTTGTTGAAGACACAAGAAGGCCTTGAAGACCGAATAAAGATGAGGTCAAATGGTATATTTAAGTTCACCATTACGAAGCCTTTGTTGTGACGATCGAAATGGATATATGGATCGCCTTATTCGGAGTTCGGATATAAGAGTTATAGAAAATTGGAAATCAACTGCCAAACAAAACCGGCTAGACCCGATTGACATACAGGTTAGGCCGGTTTTAACTGCCACACCCCCCAGACAATCCGGTCTAACCGGTTATTGAAGTCGGTCTGACCGGTTTTTGACAGAGAAGTCTGAATTAAGGATGTGACTTGAGTTTAGGTTGGTTTATGGCTTGTTTCTTGCGTCCCACGGGTATAGACCTCCCCACCCTGCATATATAAAGGGCCATGGCCGATTGAGGAAAGAAACCCAATCGAATCTATCAAATTTACATTACCTTTTCTTATTTGCTCTACTTTTCCAACCTTTCCATGCTATTCGTCTTCTAATCTCAACGACCAGAGATGGCGTCCTAGGTTCCTAGGGCACACCAACGACGTCCACGCCCTGACGGTGTCCCTCCCGGGCAAGAGCTTCGATGGTCTTTGCTAGTTTGCTCGTAAACTAGTCGTTCTTCGTCATGTAAGGCATTGCTTATCTCTTTGCTAGTTTGCTCGTAAACCTAGCCGTATTTCACCACGTAGTGGTGATAGTTACCTTTTGTCTTGGGTCACCATTGCATTCTTCGTCAATCTCTGTTTTCACGAAGACCCGTGAAGACTGGTTTGACCGGTTAGCCAAACCGGTCTGGCTGGTTTGCACTGCTAGCACAACGAGTTGCTGCTGCAAATCCGCACAAGGGCGTGCTCGTGTTTAACGACACTTTTAAGTGTCAACACCTTCCGATCTACTTGATGTGTGTTTCTTGGCTATAGTTCCCAGCATAAGGGGTACAAATGTCTTGATGTTCCTAGTGGACGCATTTATGTGTCACGAGATGTTGTGTTTGATGAAACAGTTTTTCCTTTCCAAGAGTTGCATCCTAATGCAGGGGCTCTTCTTAAATCCGAGATACTTCTCCTTGGTCCAGCTTTGACTCTGGGGTGCATACTGTTGACCATATATTTAATCACTCTAATCAAGAAGTTGTTGACTTGTTGGAACAAGGTAGTGGTGATTGCATGCAGGGTGAAGCTATGCATCAGGTGCATGTAGCTGATCGCGGCGTTGGTGGCGAGGAAGGTTTGGAGACTGCCTTGCATCAGGCGCCGCTGCCTCCTGTTGCTGGCACTGCTGACCAGATGCTGGGAGAATCTATACTGAATCGAGAGACTGGGTCGCCGCGTGCAAGCACAGTTGGGCAAGCTTTTGTTGTACCTTCTGCCGTAGCTTCTGGTGATGCTGTGGTCGAGTCGGCTCCACAACAAACTCGTCCTCGAACTCGCCTGCAAAATAATATTGTGAAGTCTAAAGATTTCAGTGATTATGTGTGTCTCTTGACTGCAACAGGTGAACCAGAAACATTGCAAGAAGCTTTGGAGAGTAAGAAGTGGAAGGAGGCTATGGATAGTGAGTATCAGGCACTTCTGAGGAATAAGACTTGGTGTCTTGTACCTAGGAAGTCTGGAAGCAATGTTATTGACTCAAAGTGGGTATACAAAATAAAGAGGAAGTCTGATGTGTTAGGTTGATCCCAACGGGCATGACCGAGTCGGTCACGCCCTCCCCCTAAACACGCCCTGATCGGGGGCGCCCAACCGTGCACTGGTTGGTGGGCCCCCGTTGTGCTGCGCCATATAAAAGGGGAGGGGGCCGCAGCACGCGAACCAACGTTTGCCGTGCTCACAACCTCCTCATAGAAACCCTAGCCGATCCAATCCCGGCGGCGCAGCAGCGGCGGGAAGCACCACCAAGGCGGCGCCTCCATGACCATCACCGACGACCCCATGGCGAGCTCCTCCAACCCCGGCGCCGGTGACTCCGTCCCCACCGACGGAAACCCGAATCACTCCCTCTCTCTCTCTCTCTCTCTCTCTCTCTCTCTCTCTCTCTCTCTTAGATATTCTACCCGGTTCCCTTTTATTCATGAATCCTAGATCCGAACGATAGAGTTTTGGATCTAACAATGGCATCAGCAGCCTGTTTTCTACTAGATCCTAGGGTTAGGGTTTAGGGTGGCGTCGGGACCCCTGAGCCGACGCCACCATCACTCTTTTCTCTCTCTCATCGGTAGACCAGAGGTAGAAGAAGAAGAAAAGCTAACAAAAAAAATGGAAACCCTAACCCTAACCCCCCTTACCTGCCGGTGCCAGAATCTGCCTCCGCCACCGCGAGAGTCCATGGATCTGGCCGTCGGGTAAGTTAGCGAGCCGCCTAGGGACTTTTCGACAGTGTCACGCTCCTCTCGGGAACGCGAGCACCAGCCAAAGGCCCCGCGATGGCTCCACTGCATCCTCCCGTGCAGACGTGCGCGGCAGCGCACAAAGCTCAGGGTTGCACCATCCACCGTCCTGCTTTTCCCCATCGCTGCCCGCTCGCCTGCTCTCTCTGCTCGGGCGCGGCTGAAGAAGGGAAGAGAGGGAGAAATGAATTAAGTTTTGAAGGGGAGGGGGCGAGATTTTCGGCCTTAAGTACATCGCCCTGACCAACGTAGGCCGTCCATCGCCATGGACGGCCGAGTTCCAGGCGGGGCTGAGGCAACCGTGGCTGGGCTGGGCGGGCTGGTCTGGACGTTTTCCTTGCCCGTTTTTGCTTCATGCGACGGGCCAGGCCAAATGAAGCTTTTTTTCAGTAACAGTTTATCCTTCTCTGTTTTTATTTATTTATTTACTTCTAGAGGAGGTTGAGTTAAGTTTAAGCTAAAGTAATGTTTAGAATCTTTATGGATAAATTCTGCTGCAAATTTCTATGTTATTTAGTTCATGTAGCGGTATTTTTTTCCATATCTTTTAAGTGTATTAGCATCATTTTCCTAGTTAAATCGGATCCAACGTAAAGATTTAAATAGGAAAATTGATTAATTAAGCTTTTAAGTATAATTTTTTAAGCTTCTGATGTGTTATTTTCTGTTCATCCAATGAATTAAGAATTGTTAGTTTTTACTTCTCTAATTAAATTGGACCCAACAGGAAAATTTAATTAGAAAAGTTTTGTGATTCTCTTGTAAGCATGATAATTTTATTTGATGACCATTGTTGCTAATAATTTTATCATGTTTTCATGCTGAGTATAAGTGTTGATTCTTTATGGCCCAACGGTATTTAGAATTAATATTGTCTCAAAATTTCATGGATTATTTGGACCAACGTTAATTAATTCATGAGAATTCAATGTATTATGTTGTATTTCACGCAACGCTCTTGCTTTCCTCGCATCCATTCCGCCCCTAAATGGGAGCAACTATGGAGCATGGCGCGAGAAGTTGGAGATTGGACTGGTGGTGTACAATCTCGATTTCTGTCTCACTATGGACCGCTCAGTTGAGCTTGCTCAGCTTATGAGGACTGATAATGAAGCAGATGCTGCTTTTTAGGCCCGAGAGCGGGAGCATGTTAGGGAAGTGGAGCACTACCAGCTCAATAAGTATAAGTGGGAGAGTTCCAACCGTAACTGCCTCATGGTGATTAAGAGCACCATTGTGGAGGCAATAAGGGGAGCAATCCTAGAATGTGCTACAGCTAGGGAATACCTTCTGAAGATTGTGAGTCAGTTCACTGGCTCCTCTAAGTCCTATGCTAGCACAATCATTAGAAAGCTTGTTACTGAAAAGTACATTTTTGGTAAGGGCGTGAGAGAGCACATCTTGTCCATGTCTAACATGGCCGCCAAGCTTAGGCCTATGAACATGGCACTCCCTCCTGACTTCCTTGTTCATTTGATCTTTCCTTCATTGCCTAAGGACTTTGAACCTTTTGAGATCAACTACAACTCTCAGCCTGATAGTTGGGATCTTGAGAAGCTCATAGCCATGTCAGTACAGGAGGAGGAAAGAATTAAGGAGAGGAAGGCACAAGACTCAGTCAATCATGTGCAACAGAAGAAGAAGTACTCTCAATCTCCTTCTAAACCCTCCTTCAAGTCACAGGGGCCACCTCTCAAGCGCCCCCATGAAGGCAAAGGAAAAGGCAAGATGGAGGAAGTGGACAAGGACACATGCAGGCATTGTGGTGTGAAAGGCCACTACATGAAAGATTGTGTTGAGTTCATTAAGTGGTTGAACAGGAATGGTAAGAATTTAGATATTGATGAAACATTCATAGATGAATCCTTATACATAGATTATTCTCCTTCCACATGGTGGATTGACTCAGGTGCAACTATTCATGTTGCAAATTCTTTACAGGGATTCGCTACAAGGAGGATCCTAGAAAGAGGAGCCAGAAGCATTAAAGTTGCAAACGACATTGAAGCTGAAGTTGAAGCTATTGGCACACTCCCTTTAGAATTAAGTGATAGCTTTGTACTTCATTTGAATAATGTTCTCTATTCCATGAGAAGGAATTTAATTTCAGTATCATGTTTAGATAAAGACAGTTTTACTTGTCATTTTGGCAATAATTCTTGTAAGATTGAATTTAATCATAAGATTGTCGGTGTTGCAACTTTACAAGATAAGCTTTATTTACTTCCGTTGCATGATGATATGAATGCCATAAGTGAAGAGAATCATATATGCAATGAGAACGATGTAACCACTAAGATTGCCTCCTCATCTATGAAAGTTGTAAGTAAGAAGCGCAAAAGAATTGATGACGTATCTTCAAAATTATGGCATTGTCGTTTAGGCCGTATTTCGAGGGGGAGGATTGAGCTATTAATTAAAGAATCAATTCTTCCGCACTTAGAATTTTCAGATCTTGAGCATTGCATCGATTGTATAAAAGGAAAATACATTAAGAAAATTAAGAAAGATGCGAAGCGAAGCTCAAGAGTACTAGAAATAATTCATACAGACATTTGTGGTCCATTTAATGTGACGTCGGTGGATGGTTTTAGTTTATTTATAACATTCACTGATGATTACTTGCGTTTTGGTTATATTTATCCAATTAAAGAAAGATCAGAAGCATTGGATAAATTCCAATATTTAAGGCTGAAGATGAAAATCAGCATGATTTAAAGATTAAAATAGTAAGATCCGACCGGGGGGGGGGGGGGGGGGAGTATTACGGTCGTCATACCCCATATGGCCAAGTTCCTGGACCTTTTGCAAGGTTCCTATAGGAAAATGGCATAGTCACCCAGTATTCAACGCCGGGCGAACCTCAGCAAAATAGAGTGGCAGAAAGGCGCAATCGCACCTTGATGGATATGGTAAGAAGTATGTTAAGTTTCTCCACTCTACCGGTTAATTTATGGATGGAGGCGTTAAAAAACCGCTATTCATATTCTTAATCGGGTCCCTAGTACATCAGTCCCTAAGACACCATACGAGTTATGGACTGGGCGTAAGCCCACACTAAATTATTTACATATATGGGGCTGTCCAGCTGAGGCTAAGATATTCAATCCAAATATTAGTAAGTTAGACTCTAAGATTGTGAGTTGCCATTTCATTGGTTATCCAGATAAATCTAAAGCTTTTTGTTTCTATTGCCCTAATAGGCATACTAAGTTTGTAGAAACGAGACATGCAATTTTTTTAGAAAATGAGATGTTGAGGGGGAGCACATCGCCTCGAGAAATTAGCCTTGAGGAGAAGTGGGTTTTTGTGCCCACTCCTATGATTCAAGAGCCATTTTTCTTGGCACCGGCTTTTGCACTCCCATCAGGAGCACTCGTACAAAGTGAGGCTCCTATTACTCTGGTGCCTCAAATTCAGGTCGAAAACGTTCCTATTATTTAGGAACCTGAAGAGCAAAATGCTGCCAATAATGAGGGGGACCAACCTCAACAATTAGAAAATAATGTGCCACAACAAGAAAATCTTAGAAGATCACAAAGAGTAAGAAGGTCTGCTATTCCTAGTGATTATGAAGTATACATGAGTGAAGAAATTCAGATGGAGGGAGATCCCACCTCATTTGAAGAAGCTATGAAAGGTCCTTACTCATCCAAGTGGATTGAAGCCATGGAAGATGAAATGAGGTCCATGAGCACAAATAAAGTCTGGGAATAAGAACAAATTCCTAAAGGAGCCAAAACAGTAGGTTGTAAATGGGTCTGCAAGATTAAACATGACTCCCAAGGGAAGATTGATTAATATAAGGCCAGACTTGTCGCAAAAGGCTTCACTCAAAGAGAAGGAATAGATTATAATTAGACATTTTCACCTGTCTCAACTAAGGATTCTTTCAGAATCATAATGGCTTTAGTGGCACATTATAATTTAGAATTACATCAGATGGATGTTAAGACAACTTTTCTCAATGAGAATCTAAATGAGAAAGTGTATATGACACAACCTAAGGGTTTTGCTGTAAAAGGAAAAGAGAATTTGGGATGCCGATTAATCAAGTCCATTTATGGATTGAAACAAGCTTCTAGGCAATGGTACCTCAAATTCGATGAGACTATAAGAACATTTGGATTCAAAGAAAATATAGAGGACAAGTGCATATATGCAAAGTTTAAGAATGGAAAGTTTATTTTTCTTATCTTGTACGTAGATGACATCCTACTTGCAAGTAGCGATGTCGATATGCTACTAGAAACTAAGAGATTCTTGTCCTCAAATTTTGATATGAACAGATCTCGGTGAAGCTTCCTATGTGTTGGGAATTGAGATTCACCGAGATAGAAGTAAGGGGTTATTAGGATTATCTCAAGAACATACCTCAAAAAGATTTTAAGAAAGTATGGTATGCACGCGAGTAAACCTTCGCCTGCTCCGATAGTCAAGGGTGATAAGTTTGGGACTTTTCAGTGTCCAAGGAACCAATATGAGATCGATCAAATGAAAGCGGTTCCATATGCTTCAGCTGTCGGAAGCTTGATGTATGCCCAAGTATGTACTCGCCCTGACTTAGCCTTTGTGACCGGGATCCTTGGTACATTTCAATCAAATCCAGGGGAAAAACATTGGCAGATGGTAAAGAAGGCTTTAAGATATGTGCAAGGCACAAAAGGCCTCATGTTAACATATGAGAAATCAGATGCCCTTGAAATAGTGGGCTATTTAGATTCAGATTTCACGGGATGTGAGGCGACAAGGAAATCCACTATGGGTTATGTCTTCATGCTCGCAAAAGGAGCTATATCGTGGAAAATCTCTGAACAAACTGTGACTACATCCTCCACAATGTACGCCGAGTTTGTTGCTTGTTATGAGGCCGTCGAACGGGCAATGTGGTTTAAGAAATTTGTACCCGGTCTAAGAGTGGTTGACAGCATTGAAAAACCACTTAAGATGTACTGCGACAATGAGCCAGCAGTATGTTACTCCCATAACAACAAGTCAAGTGAAGCTGCCAAACACATTGACATTAAGTTCTATGTTGTTAAGGAGAAAATCTAGGATCAAACCATTAGTCTTAGTATATAAGTACCAAGCAAATGCTTGCGGATCCATTAACAAAAGGCTTACCACCCGATGTGTTCAGAAAACACGTAGCCGGCATGGGTTTAAGGGAAAGCCTCTGATCACTGGATACTAAGGGCCCAGAATAAGAATATGTTTCATGATGGAGAAGTGCATAGTGGTTGTTGAGTCTAATAGTATGTAACTGACTATGACGACGCTGCATACCCTTTACACTGACCTATGATGGAATAGGTGCTAAGTTCAAGCTAAGAATTAAGTTGAGATCAAGGGGGGAATGTTAGGTTGATCCCACGCCCTCCCCCTAAACGCGCCCTGATCGGGGGCGCCCAACCGTGCACTGGTTGGTGGGCCCCTGTCGTGCTGCGCCATGTGAACCAACGTTAGCCATGCTCATGACCTCCCCACAGAAACCCTAGCCAATCCAATCCCGGCGGCGCAGCAGAAGCGGGAACCACCACCAAGGCGGCCCCTCCACGACCATCACCGACGACCCCATGGCGAGCTCCTCCAACCCTAGCGCCGGCGACTCCGTCCCCACCGTTGGTAACCCGAATCACTCCTTAGATCTCTCTCTCTCTCTCTCTCTCTCTCTCTCTCTCTCTCTCTCTCTCTCTCTCTCTCTCTTAGATCTTCTACCCGGTTCCCTTTTATTCATGAGTCCTAGATCCGAACGGTAGAGTTTTGGATCTAACATGATGGAACTGTAGATAGATACAAAGCACGGCTTGTTGCAAAGGGGTTTAAGCAAAGGTATGGAATTGATTATGAGGATACCTTTAGTCATGTTGTCAAGGCTGCTACAATTCACATCGTATTATCTATAGTTGTGTCTAGAGGTTGGTGTTTGCGTCAATTAGATGTACATAATGCTTTCTTGCATGGTACAACAGAGGAGGAAGTTATTGCAGATTGGTTTCAAGGCGTCCATGGGAGATACGTCTCTGTTTATCTACAGGAAAGGAGATGTTACTATTTTCTTGCTAATTTATGTTGATGACATTGTGGTGGTAAGTTCGTCTAATCAAGCAGTTGATGCTATGCTAACTGATCTTAAAAGTGAATTTGCACTTAAAGATCTTGGTAGTTTGCATTATTTTCTGGGAATAGAAGTACAATCTATCAAGGAAGGAATTTTGTTGAATCAGAAGAAGTATGCATCAGAAAATTTAAAGAGGTCAGGTATGCACAAGTGCAAGCCTGCGACAACACCTTTGTCTACTTCTGAGAAGCTTTCAGCATATAGCGGATCACCTCTTGGTCTAAAAGAGGCAACGAATTATAGGAGTATAGTTGGAGCATTACAATATCTCACACTTACTAGACCAGATATAGCTTTATATGACAACAAATCCCGTATTTCATGCTAGAACAAAACACATAGAAATTGATTATTATTTTGTCAGAGAAAGGGTTGCAAGCAAGTTGCTAGAAGTTTGATTTATTTCCTCAGCAGATCAAATTGCTGATGGGTTTACGAAGGCTTTGCCAGTTTGACGTCTTGTAGAGTTTAGATACAATCTCAATATGGCAGGTTGAGATTGAGGGGAGGTGTTAGAAGATATTGTTCTGTTGTAACAGGTAGATTAGTATCTAATCAAATGTCAACTTGACGTGTAAGTAAAGGAAGTCGGTTTTGGATCACCGTGACCAATCCTATCTGTTGTAAGTGCCGAGATGAGGGCTTTTCTCATCTATATAAACATGTAGGCGGGTACGGACGAGGTACCATGCTTCAACCAATTTCTACACACATTTGTGTTTTATTAAGTATAGTAGAGAAGATAGGGATAGGCGGAGATGAGCATTAGATGTGCACACGGAAGACAGACCAAAACCATATAAACTAGACCAATGGTGGTGACAAAAGTGTTTCAAATAGCTTGAACAAAAGGTTCTATTGTGGAACATTTAATTGCATGCAGCGGCGATCTGCACCCAACCGCCATAATTTGACAAAAGTGGGGCTAACTTCAAGAAACCCCTGGTAGGATATCATAAGTGCAGAAATCAACAAGTACAAATTGGATCTCGCTAGAAGAGTACCAAATGCAAATCCAACTGTGTATAATTGTGTTCTTCATACAAAGGCACGAAGATTGAAAGGAATCTTGCGTTGGTTCACGTAATTCCAGAAATCACTAATTTCCTTCTTAATCCTCCTCTGAATCATCATAGTGTCCGAAAAAAACTTGATCACGACGTCCTACAGGATTGAGGGTAGTAGGAAGAATCAAATTTTTCACCCTTGCGCATTTTACCCGTAGTTCCTCATCCATGTCACGTTTGTTGAAATAGCCTGTAATATGCAGAGATTCCAGTACTGGGCAACTGTCAAGGATACCCCTTAGACCCCTGCCTTTGATATCACATTCGTACAACTTTAAGGTGTGTAGCTGGTGCATCAGCGGAATTTCTCCATCAATTAGATTGTTCGAACACTCATCCTCGTCACACTCAAGTTCCATGGCCCTAGCATATATTAGCACGAGCCTCTTGAGATTAGGACAAGCATGTCCAATAGATCGAAGCATCTCATCAGCACGTCCCTTAAGTGCATGTCTGAAGTAAATTTGTAGATCCTCAAGTAATGGGAGCTTCATGAGCGCCTCCATCAATTTGTCGGTGCCTTCATTGTTAGTAAATTGACTAATATCAAGTGTTTTCAAAGAAGGTCCTCTGCAAGAAAGAACGTGTTAAAATTATGTACTCAGTAATATTAACAGCTAAAACACAAAATTGATTATATAAACACTGAAAAATAGACCTATGGATATGATAATATAAGAAACTACAGACAGTCTCAAAAGTCTATGCTAATTGGAGCAATTATGGCATATATGCTAACTCCATCTACAAGAGACTATAGGACGGATTGATTATCTTCTGAAACAAAATTTTATGTATCTTAAAATATGAACTTGCTTCGGCACAGACCTCTTCTTAAAAGCTCCATGCAGCCTCCTTTCGGCAGTACAATAATGGTTAAATATTTAATTAGACAGTCAAATTTCAAGATGTCAATGACCAACACTACTACACATGCAGCCTTCTGTGATGGTGGATAAGGGCTTCTAGACGTGGGTAAAGGTCCCCACCACCACATTCGATCACTGGGATGACAAAATGTCAATGACGGCAGTGTGCACCGGCCTAGTAAGACAATAAAAAAAGATAGAAAGTCAGTCAGGCCAAGACCAGCCCTACCCACCGGCGTATGGAAACTCTAGCTGCCACCTGTCATGGGACCGGCCCACCGAAACTTGACCCACTCGCCAAGGGGAGGAGCCGCCACCTCCCCCACTCTTGACAAGATCGTTGACCGCTTGCCACCTACAAATGCCGCCACCACGCCTGGCCTGGCCGGCCGAGTGCCATGCTCGTCAAGGGGTGGAGGATGCACATTCTTCCGTGTTTGCCCAGAGCTGTTACCTCCTCCACTCCCGACAGGATCCACCACTTGCCACCTACAGATGCTGCCACCACGCCTGGCCAGACTGCCATGCCCCGCCCCACCATCATAGGAGATGGGAGAGGGTGCGACGACGTACTTGGCCCAGATCTGAGACAGGGCGAGGGAGGGCGCGCACTTGAGGGAGAGGGAGAGGAGGGCGTGTGCGCGAGGGAGATGGTGAGGAGAAGGCGTGAGAGGGTGAAGTGAAGAGGAGTGTGAGGGGAGAGAGGACAGTACGTCGCTGTGGAAAGAGAAAAAAGATAAGGAGAAAAAAAGCTAGGTCACTCTTGTTGAGCCGACACGTGCCTAAATGGGCCGACTGTTCCTAGTCGCGGGTTGCTTATGCCAGCAACCCATCACGAGGGTCAAAAAACACTCGTGGCGGCTGATGACATACATTGGCATTTTTGGATGCTTAATTAGCAACCACTTCCTTTGTGTTGATGTTTTTTTGTGGTGGTTATCGCAGATTTCCAAATATGGTGCATGACCCAATGCAAGGGAACCATCCGGGTTCTCAGTGGTGGGTTTTAAGGTCCACCGCCACTTGGAAAAAAGTGCATATGTTACTGTAGGCCTGTTTTATAGTAGTGCAATGCTCCAAATTTGACAATACCCTAATCCCAAACTAGGACATAATAGGTCCAAGTTGACAATATATTATTTCAGGTACAGGACTATGACAGACGTTGAATCTCTGTATTATGTCCTAATTGATTGTCATAACATCTATGGCCTGTAAGAAATCAAAATTTGTTGCCTCTCGACCAAAACCAAGTTGCAACTGCAGATTAATGTTGCTCTGTCAAACCATCATCTAATTTTCGTTTCCTGCTCTCTAAACTTTAGCACTGTCACATCAAAGAGAATCTTGCTATTTAGGAATATTTTGATCAGTCTGATGACAAAACCTTTTTCACAGACGGGTGCTGATTTTCAAGATGAATCTAATGAGCTTAATTAATCTATGCTTTGCTAAAGTGATGCTATATTAACCATCTGCTAATCGCAGTTTAATTACCATTATTAGATTCATCTCGTGAATTAGCCTCGGAGTTCTGCAATTAGTTTTGTAATTAGACTTTATCTAGTACTCCTAAGTGGTAAAATTCTATTTGATGTGACAGCTCTAGAGGAAACGAACACAAACGTTACCAAGAATCAAACTTTTAGAAGAGGACAGGGAGCAATAAATCCATGTTAATAAAGGTCCTATTTAGTAGGACTTTTTAAAAGTGCTTCTGCTATAATTTTAGGAGAGTCCATCCATAGCAATAAAAAAAGATATACTATTTGGCTTCTTTCTAGTGGCACTTCACAAATCAGTACTAGAATTCAAAAGCATAAGAAATATAGCTTCTCATGAACATTATGAGAAGGAACATACCTTTGGACCAGATCGGCTAGTTCCTCGTCGTCGAGGTACCCCCTGAACGCTTCGCACTGCCCGGAGGAACGTTCCAGGGCCACAAACGCCATTGCCGTCTCCGTGTGAGCGTTGACCCATCGCTGGATCACCTCGTCGATGCTGTGGAAGCCGATGCTGCGCCACAGGGACGGCTCCTCGACCGCGACGCGCCGCCAGGCTGTGCAGGCAAACTCCGCCCCAAGCATGGTCTCGCGCGGCCCCAGCTTGAGGAAGATTGAGAAGAGGATGTCCCGTGGCAGCGCCGCCCAGTCCCTCTCCACCGCCGGACTAGGGCATTGCTTGTTTTCCATCGTTGATTTCGTGCGCTTGCGGTGCGCGGAGGAGCCGGCAGATTGCATCATCGCTGCGCTCTAGGTCTAGCTCAGGATTTTCTTGAGCAATAGATAGAAATAATAAGGGAAGGGAGGCGGCGGTGACAAATACGTATATGACTTCACGTCTTCACTCTATAGATTTATTCCATTGTATACTACATAATGTTCGGTCTGCTCTTGGGCCGTGTAAAATAAATCTCGGCAGTAAATTTACGAAATTTCTGGCAAGCCCGGGATTAACAGTGGAGGCCGGTACAATTCTTCTACCAGTAATAAAAAAAAATCGGGTCTTGGTTCTGGCAGCTGCCTCCACAGCTTCCTCATCATATACCCTCAATTACCTATAGTTTATAACAGCTCAGTATAGTATGGGAGTAATTTCTTACGGATGGTGAATGCTGAGATTTTTACATTCTGATAAGTTGTCTGCGGAGATGTTCACGGGCAGATGAATTTTACATATAGCTAGGTAACGAGGTAAGGCAGAGTAGAATATCGGACACAGCACGAAGGCCATGGTCTTCATTGTGTCAAGGCTGCCGGCAGGAGGTGTAATAAATTCATCTGCAGAGGTCCTGCGGCACGAGGTGTGGTCAGGGGGAGCCGCAGCGGGATGAGGGTGCCGGGAGGGTCGGGATACGTAATCAAAAGAGGAAGAAGAGGAACAAAAAGGAAGAATGAAGGAGGAACAAGAGCTCTAAGACTGATAGGGTGACCACCACCACTACCAAAAAATCCAAAAAAGCCAAGTGTCTCTTTGTTTGCCAAGTGCTACAACATGGGCACTCGGCAAAAAAGGTATTTGCCGAGTGTCTAGCCACGGATGCTCGGCAAAGGTTAGGCTCTTGGCAATTATCCACCATTGCTGAGTGTGTTAGAGAAGGCACTCAGCAAAATTAGCGAAGACACGGCAACGACAAGGTACTCGGCAAATTATGTGCACCGCTACCGTCACCACTTTGCTGAGCATCGGTTATTGACACTCGACATAACTTCACTTTTGCCGAGTGTCTATTTGCTACACTCGGCAAAGGTGAATCTTTGTCGAGTGCATTGCGTCAGCACTCAACATATGTTTATTTATTTTTTTCTTCCTCCCCTGCCCTCCAAACTTTTTATGCTTTTTAGCTACACCAAATGCTACTCCATGTTGATATTTGTAATTAATTTTGGTCTATTTACTATTTTTAATTAATTTTTTGTTTAATTGTATTTTTTTATTAGTCTAATTTAAACTACAAGTGAGTCTCTACACTTTATTATTTTAGGGGTGGTCGTCTACGACCGTCAGGTTTGGTGTTCACTCCTGACGTGGTTATGTTTGTATTCAAATCGGACTCCACGGACTCCATGTCGGTGTCCGTTGACTCCATGTGAAAACCACCAGCGGCTAGACCGTTCATACACCCCTAATCGAAAGGTTTTCATTGTCCTTCACGTGGTTTGGACTCCTTTCTTGCATCGATTATCTGTCAGTCACGTAAAGCTAACCATGGAACAAGACTGACACATGACCTGCGGCGGGCTCAGGATTTGAACCTTGGATATTCAAAATTTAGGTTGTTCAAAAAAAAATTTTGACAGTCTAAACTTTTTTTTGATGGCCTAATTTTTTTTGACAACCTAAATTATGTATCCATAATGCATGATTAAGTGCCAATGCATAGATATACTGAATGATCAACATATCAAAGTGACAATAAGTGAAATAAATAGCAATATGAGAAGAGAGGTTACAATTACAACTTGACTTTATGATTCTTAATACTTTAAAAGTAAGTGATGATGTCCTCATTCTTGGCTTGTAAGAAGAATTCCCTTTCAATAAAGGTGATCAAACAACCATTCTCTCAAATCAGTAGTGGCATTGTTATTCCTCTTCATGATTCACACCTAAAATTAAAATCATACCAACCACAATTAGTTGAGAGAAAGAGAAATTAATCATACAAACCAATTACTATAGGACAATACAAATTGGTGAGCTTAGGAATTCATGGCAGACGGTGAGCTTAGCTTTACGAATTAGTCATACAAATTACAAACGTGGACTGGTAGCAAGGCGCCAGAGGCAGGCAGACAGCTGGACTGGTAGCAGGTCGGCAAAGACAGACACAGTCCTCGGTAGGCAGGCAGCTCGACTGCACGGGTTGGTGGCCTCTAGCCTGCCAGCCTGGGCGGCGCAGCCGCGTCGCGTTCGCGCGGCTGCACGCTAGGGCTGGGGGGAGGGGCTGGAGACTAGGCTCACCGGCCGGCGGTGCGACCCTGGAGCTTGGGCCGCAGCCAGCGGCAGCGGGACCAGTTGGCCGACGGCGGCGGAGCCTTGGCAGCGACGGTGGCGGAACCTCGGCAAGGAGGGAAACTGACCCATAATCATTTTTAATCTTTTTTTCCTTTTTGATATATACACAGAAAATACACTATATGAAATTTTTTCTCCAAAATAATGGGTATTCAACTGAATCTCTACTCTTTTTTTTTTTTGAGGGAATGCCATCCGGCTATCTTTATTGATTTGATAAAACAGTTACATCTTTCATGAGATAACGTAGGAGAAAGCTTGGAGGCTCATCTGCCCAATTACAATTTTGTTTGGTATCAACAGCAATCCTAGCTAACTGGTGGGCAACTTGGTTTGCTTCGCGATCGCAATGTTCTATTCTAACCTCTCCGAAATCATTCCATAGCAGATACCATTCTTCATAAATGGCTGCTGCTGAGGTTGCCGAGTACCCACCTTCCTCATAGTATCAACAACCATCATGCAATCTGTTTGATAATAAACCTGTTGGTTCCAACTTGTTGCGCCAACATCAAACCATCTCTTAGTGCGTAGGCTTCTGCCATAGCTGCATCTTCCACATGCGTCAGGAATTTATGCGATGCTGTGATGAATCCACCTCCAGAGTATCGTATCACAACTCCGGTTGCTCCCAATCCGGAGTCACCATGAAATGATGCATCCACATTAACCATGCATTTTCCCTCTGGCGGTTTAATCCACCCCTTTCTGATCTTTGCTTCTGCTTTCCCGGCCAGTTTATAGTTACTCGCTATTGCAGCAGTTGACATTGCGGACCGATGGGGCTTTTGGATACCCTCACCATTGCAATGTTGTCTTCTTTCCCACCAAATGTACCAGCCGCCAGTCAAGATCAATTCTGGTATCCCAATATCAAGCTCAGGGATTACTCCACCTGCTCTGAGCACTTCCTCAAGAATAATAGAGCCCGATCGGTCAACATTTACCATGGTGTCAATCCGACTCCATACTCCCATTGCCGCCCAAACTTTCCTGGCTCTTTCGCACATAAACATCATGTGCTTAATGTCTTTGCACTCTGTTTGGCACATTGGACAACCACTTGAGTCCCAATATGTTTACTTGCCAGGATCGCTTTGCATGGTATCGTGCCATGGAGCACTCTCCACCCAAAAATCTTAATCTTAGTCGGTACATCCAACTGCCAAAGTC